>JBBDHG010000269.1:0-250000 GCA_037951165.1 Lophius americanus | reverse complement strand
ACTTAGCCAGCAAGAGAGCTCCACTTCCAACGTTTTATCTGGATGAGGATGAACCCAGCAGCGACACACAAGGTGCCCCACAAAACCGCACTTCATCATGGGCCAGCCTCGCAGCCGTTTGACAAAGGTTATTTATTTTATTTTATTTTTTGTCACTATATCCCCAGATTACCGTCTCGGTTACGGCGCTAGAGCCACTTGTCATTGTCTGTTCCGCACTTGTCCTAGATCGGGAGTATTTTGAGGAATGTGTTCTCAGTGCCTGTCCCAGAAGTCAGCTCATGTGGGTTGAAGGAGGAGAAAGTGGTTCGTGCGCTCCTGCAGGATTCAGCCATGTTGTATTTGGCATATCTGCTTTGGGTTTTACTCGCCGTGATGTTATGTTATCATGAACGCTCTCCAGGGGTCCAGACTGTGTGCTGGTTAAAGGACAGCAGATCATCATGTTCACGTTCTGGCCTAAGTGTGTGCGCAACTGATTATTGCCCGGGTTTATATTTAGATGAGATGGCCGGCTGAAGTGGACTTATTTAGAATCGCCGGATTGGGACACCTCAGAGGGGTTAGTCACGTAGTCGGATTCTGCTGCTGCAGACATGCAATGCATGCAGGGTAATGAAGGAGGGAATCATTCTGTGTTCTCGATTAACAGTAATCACAAAGCAATTGAAGCGTGAAAAATGAATTTGTTTCTTCCCATTCAGAACGGCTTCGGAACACATACACACACACACGCACACACGCACACACGCACACACGCACACACACACACACACACACACACACACACACACACACACACACACACACACACACACACACACACACACACACACACACCCACACACACACACACACTCTCACACTTATTAATTATACAGCGCTGTTTAGCCGGCAGAATAATATTCTAACCGCTGTCGTGCTGTTTCTGCTGTAAGGTTTTGCAGGTTTTAAAGTTGAAGAGTTTAAAGAAATCCTGCTCGTCTGGGTCGCATTGCAGCCTGTTTAGCCACTTTTCTCTGGGCAAATTGTTTTTGTGACCCATGGAATGTTAGAGGAAATGCTTCTTTCTCATTGGCGGTCCCCCGGGTGTGCAGGCCATGGCCCCTGTCATCAGCCCCAGTGCACACACACACACACACAGACCTGCACACACTCACAGACCTGCACTCACACACACATACACACACACTCACACACACACACACACACACACACATGGACAGGATAACTCTTCGCAAGAGGAAAGCAATCCAGCACAGAAGAGGGACCTTCAGGCCATTTATAGCATCAATACTTTCTCCCCTAGACTTCCAGACATGACATCACAGCAATCAAAGCCTTATTTTTTTTTTTTGTGGTATCATCATAAGCACACAACACACACTTAGTTTTTTCTTTGTATATGCTGCATTCACTGCGCGCTCAGAGTTATCATTAATTAACCGTTGCTTTGCACAAATAAACCGACACCAGGCAGTGATGATTTTTTCTTTTTTTTTTCTTTCTCAACCCCCCTTAAAGAGACGTTAAAAAGTAATCATGAATGGTCCCAATTCGAAAAGGATTTCCCTAGAATGTGCAGTGAAATATGCTCCTCAGATCAATTAAGTGTTTACAGCCTGTAAGAATCAGCAGCACAATAGAGAAGCTGTCTCTTCTGGACCCAGGAGGCCACCGTAGCATTGTTTCATTAAGTGCACTCACTCCTGTGGCCCCCTATAAACACACATTAATTAAGGCACACAGAAACTCAGCCTCTGAGCTTGCACTATGGTAATGATGATATGACCCCTAAAAGGCGAGGTGCGCCAGGGGTCAAGGAAGAAAAGCGGCGAGTGTTTAATGCCAGAGCTTGGCTGATCTGCAGAAACACGGTCTTAACTGTTCCAATTCAAATTAGGGCAAGATTTCCTTAACTGGCTAATTTAGATGTGCATGAATGTAGATTCATTTTCACCGGCTATGCGCCTTTAAAAATAATGACAAGGGCCAATGGCAATTTTCTCTATGTCAGCAGTCCAGCCCTGATATGGAAATGATCTAATAATAGCAATAATGTGAAATTCTGCGTTTCAGTTTCTCATAAAACCAAAAAAGGGCCGAATTCATATCCACATAAATACCAAATAGATCTCTCAGTGTTTCAATAAACAGCCATAGGCTGCACATGTGTTCTCTGACAAGCTGCTATGTGAGATTGAAGAGTCCCAGATCCATGAGCTGTATTTTATACCCCCGCAGCTGACCCCAGATCATCTCTCAGATCACTCTACTTTCAATAGCAGTCGCCTCCCATAGACAATTTAGGTAGATTTGACAGTGGCAAATGGGTGTCATCAATATAAACCCAAACATTGACATTTTCTTTGGTGGGCTAAGTGGAAAGTCTCGTCCCATCCTCACAAGATCTGCAGCTAGAGGCCAGGGGGCTGGTATCCATCTTCGTAACAGTGACTGTGTTGGAGGAGGAGGAGGAGGTGAAGGAAGAGGAGGTGAAGAGATGGAAGGGAGGGAGGCAGCATGTCAATGAGCCTGCCCAGTGTCACTGAGCACCACACAGAACAGCCATCTGGAGAATCAAAGACTCCTACCATCTGGCTGCCTCACCCACTCTCTACCCCCACAGAATAAGAATCAACCAGATAGTACTTTGCCATTACCCTCCTTGGCCTTGTGCGGGAGAATAAGTCAGGTGAAACTACGTTCAGGCTGAATAAGATGACACCTGTCAACATGAAGTTGGTGAAAAGAGAGCAGGCGTGTGAGTTAACTGCGTCTACACACTTTTCTAACCAGTGGTTGGACAGAATTGAACCTCATTCATCAACAATTAGACGTTAAATGAACAATAATGGACCCACTCTGACGCCAATTCTGTCTTTATATTGTGCTGGAAATATCTTTCATATCAGCTCGGGAAAGAAATCTGCAGAATATTCAACCGTATTGTAACTTTTTAAGCGTATTAAGAGATTTTTTTTAGCCTTTTCGTATTTCATCTCTGAAATAATGACAGATTATTAATATTAATTCTAATAGTCTGCCACATTTAAATAAAAATACAGTTTCGTAATAGCAAAATAAATTTCTGATGTGCAGCTCCGATGTGAACCGTCCAGATCCCTCAGGTCGTCTGGTGGCAGGCCTTGTTTCTGTCCCCAAGTCCAAAACTAAACATAGAGAAGCGGCGTTTTGTTTATGCTGCTCCTCATATCTGAAAAAAAGAAAACACCCAGAGAGCTGCAGGTCTGCTACGACTCTCACGCCTTTTAGATCAAGGTTGCAGACCTTCCTGTTTGCCCCCGCCTTTAAAACAATCAGATTATTACACAGTTATTACACATCAGTGTAATTACTACTGCTGTGTTTCTTATGTCTCATCATTTCTGGTTAGATGTTTTAATCCCTTAATGATTTCAATACTCTTTTATGTTTCTTTAACACATATATATTTTGTTCAAGCAAGTTTAGTTGCATTGTTATTGAAAAGTGTCATATACCAGAAATAGCCTAACCAGGGACAGCTAACTAGCTCCAGCTAGCCAATGTGCATCTGTTTCATGTTTCAATATATATATATATATATATATATATAACCTGCCCTACTTTGCCTTAAGGATCTTCTCTCAGTAGATGAGCTGATAATGCTAATATCATAACATTGTACCTCTAAATCCAACATGTCAAAGCCTCATCAAACTAGGGAAGTGAAAAAAATGTTGTGTCCTTAATTTGAAGTTTTGCCGTAAAGGGGCAGGAAACTGTAATGCAACTAAAACTTTCTTTAACATGATGCTGCTGAGTGGACAGTCGAGGTCTTGATTTAAATAATGTATGCTCTGTAAGTATGTATTTGGCAGGAAAGAGCGGGGAGTGGCAGAAGGATGAATGCTGAAAAGTCATCAGCCATATTCCAAAATGCCATTTTTTCGCGTTGCTGAGGTACCATTGTTTAGAGGGCTGTGATGGAGAGGTGCCCTGATCGCCACTAGCTGTTTCTATCCCTCTCTCTTTTTCTTCCCCCTCTTAGTTTTAGAGAAATCTCCTGACGCTGTAAAATGGGCAATGATGACATATGTGGATGCAGGCCTGTTCATATCTTTGTGGGGCCTTTAGGGAAATAAATATCTGAGAACATTCAGTGAAATGAAGCTCACTCAATAAATCACCATGACACAATAAACACTTCTGGCACATGAGCATCCCCCCTACCCACCATCCCCTGGTACCCAGCCCCCTCACACACACACACACACACACACACACACACACACATACGCACAAACACACACACGCGTACACGCACACACTCCTCTCCCAGACACCACCTACCTCTCCCCGCCTCTTCTCGTGCTACCAAATGGTGCCTCCCCACAGGCCAGTAAATCAAATCCCAGCACAAATACAGTGGGAATTTATTTGGAATGGGCTTTTGTTCTCTTTAACGCCTGATTGTTAGGCTGACTAGGTCGCATGATAAATTTTGAGAAGGTTCTTTCTGTGCGAGAGCTGTATGTTTGTTGACCTTCTGTACCGACGGTGAATCATGCTGCCTTTAGACTCTGCCCCTTCGCCCATTTACGCCCAAGGTAGGATCCGGCTTTTCCACCGCGGCAGTAGAAGACAATCATCAGAAGAATTCCAGCCAGCTGTTTTCATCTGCGTCTCCACGCTCGCGGTGGAAAGACTTCAAATTTTACAATGTTAAAAGAAGTTTTTGTACTCGGCTGAGATTGAAATTGGTGTATTGATAAAAAATAAAGAAATAAATAAAAAGTAGATAGAAATTAAATAATATTTGCGTAAAGTGATGTTAAAAATCGTAATCAAATGAAAATATCACATGATAATATTTTTATAACATTTTCCACATGGTTGCTATTTGTAAAAGGTTTTATGTCTTTGCTGTCTTTGCATGTCATGCTGTATGTAATATTATAGCATCTTTTTTACACACCGAACAGCAAATATTCATACTATAGTGGACGAAAACACACATTCATTTGCATTTTATCCTTTTATTTGTATAAAAATTATACTCAGTTTGATTGGAAGTCTACCTCTAAACGCCAGGAAAGTTCAGACCAAACTCATTCAGAGACCAACACAGTGCATTAATGCTAGTAACATTTTTAAGCCCCTGCCCAAGGAGGCATCTGAGGTTCCCCCTGTCCTTCATCTGTTCAAAGGAGATGTCTATTCACTTATCCTCAAAAAACGCTGGAAGGAATTCAAAAATGATATGAGTGCCTTTTGGGGCCGCTGAAGATGTACATCTCATAATTAGTTTCATTAGTTTGCTTATTTCTAAACTTTTGATGAAAGAGTAGGCACATTCAAATCTCTCCTTTTCGTTCCGTCTCATGTTTTTATGGACCAAAGTTGTGACTTCTTCGTCCGGGATGATCTTGTTGTTGTTGGCTTACAATCTTAAGCATGTGTTGCTCTTGTTGTTGTTTTTTTTTACTCTTTCGTCCTCATCTGGAGTTCCACGCCACAGCTGGTGTTTTCTGACTTTGGCATTAAATGCTGGTCATGCATTGGGTCATTTGTACCTGAAGGTATGCCCTGTCCACATGTCTTCAAAGACCACTGGACTTAACATGATTTCAAAAAAAACATTTTATAAGATTTCTTCAGGGCCCCCACAGATGTGTATTTCATAATTATTTTCTTCAGTTCGACTTCTTTTACATTTAAGGCAAATCTAAACTTTCTAATTTTTCTAAACCCTGTGAAGGTCACGTGACATGACTCGTATTCAGCAGTATGCTCCGAAGTCATGTCTTCAAAGAAGTTTTACAAGTCCTATGAAGGGCCCCCAACAATGTGTATGCCATAATTGGTAGCATTCTAAAGCACAATAACTTCGGCAATTTTCACGTCTTCGGCTCCCGATCAGAGGGAATGGTCTCGCCGCATCTCTACAAAAACTACTGCGAAGAATTTAATGAAATTCCACTCATGCTTTGTTGGGCCGCTAAATATGTGGCTCTCATAATCGGTAATTTTTACATTTATTAGCATATTTAAGTGATTTTCACATCAGTTTGCTCACATTCACCGGAGAAATAGGTTAGGCCTTATCCTCAAAATGACTTTCTTCTCTTCTTTTCATCGGTGGTGGTGGTGGTGGTGGTGGTGGCGGGGGGGTCTGTCTCGTTGGAGACCCATTTCCCAGTTGTAATATGAATTAGTGAATGGAAATGGAAAAGACTGGGTGTTGACTGTGCTAACAATGTTTTCTGATACCTCCTGAGTGACACGCTGATGGAGATGGAGGGCTCAGCTTTTCCCTTGGCTCTCAGACAACCAGTCAGTCTCCTATGGCAATCGCTGTTTATGCAGAGGTAATATAAACAGTCGTATAACAGACTCTAATTGGTTTATCAGTGTTTGCTATGGTAACGCACATGGAAACAGCCGCTTAAACAATTATATTTTTAAACTTCTAGTAAGGATATATTTTTGCTTTATCTGTGGGCACGGTGGATATGATCGCTCACTGTTATAAATGGCCCATAGTTAGTACACGGAGAGAAAGACGTTGTTTACACTGGGCCTCATGCGGTGAATCTGTCCAGTGTAAGGTAATCTGCAGTAATAAGCCCCATTTGTTTTGTTTAGCTTTTAAGCTGAGGGAGAGAGGAAGGGAGAGGAGAGAGCGAGGAGAAAAAAAAAAAAAATCCCATTTCAAATCCTACTCACCTTCTTATCTCTATTTGTTCAGTTGTTTTTAATGCCACATACTGAAAGAATTTCAATGGCTGTTTTGCCATGAAGTCATTTGTTATCCTTCAGCGGGCTTTCGTCTCCCTATTGTGTGACAGCCTCAGAGTGCTCCAATCCTCCAGATGGAGCGGGTCAAAGACACAGACTCTCTCCTTCGCACATACACCAACACACAGTTTCTTTTCAATAGCTGACATAGATCTACTCGCCTCCTGACATATACGGAAATGTTAATGTCATTTTGGCAATTTGTCTTTCTTCTACTTTTCTGTTGCTCGACATGTGGCTATTAAGAGCTGCCTGGCAGTCGTGCAGCTCATGTCATGTTTGCAAACAGTCCAAATGAAAATGTTTCACACGGGCTTTTCTAATTTTATGCAGATTCTCAGTTTGGTTTGTTACCTACTTAGAGATTTTCCATCCAAAAAAGATTTGTGCGTGCCTGCCAGAGCGGATGCACGTTCTTTTGTCTTACTTGGCAATTAGGCTCATCTAAGGAGTGGCCAAAAAGGAAAAAAAACAACTTAGAAGTCTTTATTCTAGAGATAAAAATGTCATGCTTCCTCTTCCTCACCTACTAAATACAGTCGCAAAGTTATGTGCATTGGAAAAAAAAGGTTTCCTGAATCACTTTACTGACTTTTTCTCTTTTTTTCTCTCTTTTTTTCTTCCCATGTGGCATCCTGCTCGGTTCCTGCCTGGATCATCTGAACAGGTAACTAGTCTTTATACTGCCACCTGGCAAAAACAGCCATACTAGAGAGACGCCAAATATTCTTAAATATACCAAAATTGTCTTGTATTGAGCAACGGCGCAAGCCAATTATGCTAGGCTATAATTAGCATCAGATCCCAGCCACTAAAAGGCCTAAATGGGCCTTAAAAATAGACGCAAATCCCTAATTTAAGCAGGTTTTGCTCATTTCAAGCAATGGAAAGAGTCATTTAGGAAAATATTAGTCTATTGTATGAGAAGACTAATAGTCTATGCTTTAATCTAAGGGTGTCTTTTTACCGGCTAAATCTAGCTCACTATTAAATTGACTAAAGAACATATATTATTTTATGAATGTCATGCCTGTCAAAAGTATTACATCATTTCAAAATAAGATTCATCTCTGAGGCATTTATGCTTTTCATACTCGAAATATCTTCTATGCAGTGCAGAAAATAAAGTACGCCTAGCTACGTCTAAGTATGTTCCTCTGACATTTCCGTCAGAAGTTTTTACTGTTTTTAAAGGATTTACTCTTTGTCACCTTATTTATCAAATATGTCGCCTTTAAGATTTTGCCTATTTTCCACAACCCACGTTTTTTTTTCTTCTTCTGTACCACATTACTATAAGACTACCCTTATAAAGGCGTTATGAATGGTTCATAACTTGTTAATTAAAGTCAAAGTAAGTTGTGAACAGTTTATAAATTAATAACTAGCTGCTATGAAATAATTAGACCCACGAAAAAATATTTCATGGATCATTTTTACTGACTGGTGTCAGAAAAAGGCCAGTAGCATATTTTCTCCAAACGTTTTTGTCCCATTTAGTCAAAACTCAGTGCATATGAATCAGCTGAAGGAGATTTATCTTGTATGTATCATATTTGACTCTAAAAGATTATATTTTACTTACTAGAGTTTTTTTTTTTTTTGATAAAAAACACTATTTTTGTCATGATTATTGATTGTTATTATATGTATTATAACTGGCTTAATAATGTTTTGTAAGGTGTTAAACATGAAATTAATAACCCAATAATAAATAGCATATCAGTATAGCCTTATTGTGAAGTGGTACTTCTTTACTTTTCACTGTCTAAACAACTGTAATGAAATAAAGTCCTCTCAGTTCATAGTGGACTTTCTCATAATTCTTGTAAGAGACAGAAGAATTTCCTATTCCGCGTTTTGTTTTACTGCTTTAGTGACTATAAGACCGAGTTTCAGGAATATTTAGACACATTTTCCGGTGAAGTCAGCAGGTACCATCCGGCGATCGTTCACTTTCACCTGTCAGCGATTGTAATAAAGGTAAGAGCAAGTTCCATAACAAGTGGAATGTAATAACGGAAACAGCCATCCTTAAATGATTTGACTGACTTACGCTAGACCTCATTGCTCCATTTTAAATCTAATGGAGTCTGGCTATAATTTGACCGAGCCTTGATTGGCAGCCCCTTTCTCTATCTCAACAGTAACCCCTGACAATGTACATTAGAGTCGGATTAAGCCAAGGTGCTAACGCATATTAGAAAATTAAGCCAGGCCAGTGGACTGGCAAAGCTCTTTTTTTTTTTCCTCCCTCTTTTTTTCCCCCTCAGTTCCTGAACCGTCCTTTGGATGGAACATTAAAATTTCAGCGGCATGGAGTTGTGATAGGGACTTGTTAATACAGTCGTGGCTTGCCCTTGTGCAGGAAATCAAATGGCACAGAGCAGAGGCCTCAGAGGAAACCACTGATAGGACATTATACTGCGAAGACGGAGCCTCGCCGTCGGATGCTGCCGATTCAACGTCAAGTATAACAATGATGGCGCCATAACTGAGTCCTGAATTCATCAGTTTTTGTCTATGGCATGTTTTACAGTGCCTCAAGCCTCGTGGCTTTATCTCAATACTGCTGAGTATACTGGACGACTTATTGGATTAGTTCTGTCGGGCCCAGAGAAACTGTTAACTGTGTAAACAGTTTGTTCAAGTTTACCAACCTTAGATTGTTTTTTTTTAGCAAGGGTATGTTACATCCTTTGCAACGTGGGATCATCCTGAATTGGCCAAATTACTGTAATTTTTGCTGCTTTATACCGTATTTTTTGCGGAAAAATTCTGGCAACCACAGCTGCCAGTAATTTACCATGAAATTGAAAAACTACCATTACAAATGTACAATTTTAAACAGGTTTACTGTATAGTTGTTATTTTCACATTATGTTACTGTAAACAGGTTAACAGTATAGTTGTTATTTTTATAATAGGTTACTATGAACAGGTTTAGAGTAAAGTTTTTATTTTTACAATATGTTTCTATAGATATGTTCACAGTATAGTTGATATTTTTACGGTATGTTACTGTGAACAGAATAATTCTTATATTTACAATAGGCTAATATGAACAGGTTTAGTGTATAGTTGTTATTTTCAATTTTGTTACTGTAACAGGTAACAGCTTAGTTGATATTTTTACAGTATGTTACTGTGAACAGAATAATTGTTATATTTACAATAGTAAACAGGTAACCATAAATAGATTAATGGTTTAATTGTATTTCATAGTAATTTACAGTAATATTATTGATGTGGTCATAAGTTTTTTACAGTTAAGGTCTGGTAACCTCATCTGCCGGTAATTTACCGTAAATTCTACGACTCTTTTTTAACAGTGCATGTTTAAGACAGTAAGACAGCAGCCTTATTGTGGCGCTGTAAATAACAGTATATCCTAAGTGTGGCGTTTATTCTAGCATGACACCAAAGCCTCCCACTCAGGATGATTGAAAGTAACTTTTTTTTTTTTTGGATTCTGCTTCCCTTCATTTGGGGGATTTTGTGAAGAGTTTGGTTTGAAGACAATGAACTAACAAAAGATTGTTTTAACAGCTGCGCGTCTTTGATTACGCGCTTCTTTGAAGTATCACTTTAACGTAGCCTTTGAACTTGGATAGAGATCAGAAATGAATCAGGCTCCTTTTTGATGTAAGAGGAGGGGATTTCATTGTCCAAATGTACATAAACTGCTTCCAAGCGTTTAGAGAACAAGTTCAGTGTTGATTTTTAATTTGAGGCAGGAGCGAGGGAGGGAAAGACGGGGGTTTGAGGAGAGGAAGAGGAGGGAGGGCGCCGGTTTCATGTTCACGTGCGCCCAGTGACAAGAGAAGGAAAACACCAGCTTTTATTCCTCTTTGTGGAGTTCAGGTTACTCCACGTTTACTCCTCCGACTCATCGGGGAAACATTGCCTCCTTATATTTTCACTAAACGGTTACCATATTGGTTTCGGAGTGGAAGGAGTTAAGCACTTCCTGAAACCGTTACACTTAATCTCCTCGTTGCGTTATGACAACGGTAATAATGTGCATTTGAGGTGCTTTTGTTGTTTTGAGCAAAACTCAAATTCTATTAAAGGATTAAGTAATTTAACACTAATCTAAAGGACTGGAGGTTTCTCCTCTTCGGTAATGCCTTTTAATCTTGGCACTGTTTTAAGAAAAGGCAGCGAGGAACGGAGGAGTCACTTAGGGAAAAGCAGATTAGTTCAATTTCATGTGTTTTAGGAGAGGGCTACACTAGCTTAGATGGATTACTTTTCAATCAGCGAGTTGGAATGTAATGATGTAAAAACGCGTGGGTGAAAATGTGTTTGTGTAAATGTTCAACCGCGTCAACTTTCTCCTAACAGAAGATCTTCATAGCTAAAGCGGAACCTTAAGAATAATGTGTGTTTATTTTTTTTATACTCTGACCTGAAATATAAAACATCTCCAACAGTGAATTTTTCACTTTAAATATTATTTTTTTATGGGTTTATTCTAAAACTTAAATGGTTGTCCTGAGTTCGGATGCCCAACCTGCACATTTCTACTCTCCAGAAATAATATGCTGAATTTACTGAACCCCTATATGTCAATTATGACATATATGTTATTTAGATAGAACTTTACGCGGAATGTTTCGACTCAACGCTCTTATTAAGTTCTTATTCCATTGAAGGTGAAAAAAAAAAGATATCTCGTCATCCAAAGTGTGGGAATAACCAAGACCTAATAAAATGGTGTTTTGCAAACTTTGTAAAAATGGAAATAGCTTTGGAATCGTCGTTGCATCTTTGTCTGGGGTGTTTCCGCCAAAAACTCAACAAAGACTTCCTAGCACGGATGCCATGCTAATGGCTAGTTAGCATCAACATCACAGCCACACATTAGCAAGTTGTAATAAAATTATGTAAATATACACTTTGGTGTCGGCGTAAACAACCCTGCAATACCTTTTACAAGTCACATGTTATTTAAGTAAACAGTATTTTTATTGCAAAAATATATAAAGGTATTTTATCAGAAAGTGCTTCAAAGTTTGGAAATCTCAAAATCCCTAATTAAAAAAATAGATGATTAAATTTTAGCTGTTGAAACTGAAGTGACTGTATTCTTTTTAACAACTTAAATTAAACAATCTATTTCACTTAGTTATTGGTTTCCTGACTTTTTTAAAGTAAAGTCAACTCATTATACTTTACTGCGTTGAGTAAAAGGCGGGAATATTAATGGTCAAAGTCATGTTTACTGTTCAGTGGTAAATCTGCGGAAGGAATAATCAACAAATTGATTCATCGATAACGAGATAATCGTTATTTGCAGCCTTAAACGTTATCAGGATGAAAAAATAATGGATCTATACGGAACCAACTGGACTGTATTGGAGGTCTGCGGCATCATGACTGTCCAGCAAACTTAACTGAACAACATTCATTGACTTTCTTTCTTTCATTTTTCACTTGATTAATTTAACTGTTTTCATTCAAATCTACACAAACTTGACTTAACGTCTTGTTTTTATCGTCTGATTGGCCGAAAAACTTTAAAGTCGTGTCTAATTAATCAAACTCTGTCGGTATATTAAGTCCTCATTTTGATTTCCGCCTTCTAGAATGGGCCGAGGATGAAAAGCGAACGCGTACGTATTAATGAAATCGCATACAAGTACATGTATTGAACTCAGCTTTGACTTTTGTGAGAGAGTTCTGCGATAATGGAATCAGCTGTAAGCCTTTTGTATCCTTTTTTTTCTCCCTTCTCATCATCTCCACATTAATCATGCTCCAGATCCGCTCCTATTGTTCAGTCCTCCTGTTACCAGCAACAGTAAAGAAACAAAAGTTGTAGAAATGACTTGCCCTACATCTGTCATTGTCATTGACCGACTGGCCATAATACTTTATTTATATTCTGCTCTGGAGATATCTGCTTTCTGTTGCAAATGTCCATTGATTCAAGGGCAGACAAATATACCCCCCAACACCCCGCCTGACCCAAATAACCCAATGTGTGCGATTCAACATCCATTAAAATAACACTCCTCCACGCAAATAAACCGTATTGTACGTCCCCAAACCCTCGCCGCTAACTCAAATTACATTCCCAACCTCGTCGGACTCAATCTGCTCTCGCCTTTTGTGCTTTCTTTGATATAAATAGAAAGACATTTAGTCTGAAGAAGTGGAAGTTAGCAGAATAAGATAAAGAAAGAGGAAGAAGAAAAAGAAAAAAAAGGAAGGGGGGGAAATTTAGATATTTTTAAATGATGTCCTACATTTTGTCAGCTAAAATCAGGATATTGCCTGAGCGGGGAGAAGCCGCGTTCTTCAGTTGTCAAAAGGCAGTAAGTAATGATTAAAATAGCAGTGTGAAACGCGGGGAGATTAAAGTGATGCTAATGATAAGTGAGAGAAGAAAAGGGCAAGCTATATTTTAATTCCTGGGAGAATGGTTAATGACTTCTATTGCCTGAGATTAAACTAAACCTGTCTCATCAGCTTTTTTCTGCTCGCTGAGGAAAAGAAGAAAAAAAGAGGAAGAAATGCCCCCTGCACTTTAATTTATTAAACTCTTTTAAGGAAGCACATTGATCTGCATAGGTTAAACTCCCCACCCCCCACCCCCAAAAAAAAAAATTTGGGCTAAAAGAAAAAAGAAAATGCCCCATAAAGCTGTCATGCAGGGCAAAGCTGTTGAGTTGCTCAAGGCGTGCTATAAAGAATTCATTATCTCCAAACTGCCACATTTAATCAGAATATATCAATTATTAAAGAGGGGAGGTTTTGCTCCTGTTTAGAGCGTCAGGTTCTACTGACACGCCGGATTACTCTGACGCGTTGAGTAGATGTTTCCGCCGCGTGAACTACTTCTCTTTCTATACCTTTGGCCGCGCGTGATGGCGTCGGCGCCATAAAAGTAAAAACTTTATCTCCGCTCTCCAGGTTGTCGGAGGGTCCGAGACTTTTTTTTTTTTTTTGGCGTGGAAATTTTCCCCGAACGGCATTCACACTTGACGAGCGGCGCCGACCTCTGTGATGAAATGTGTGGTGTTGTTGACATGGCACTACAGCGATTCAACGCCGTTCATTAATCTTTGTTTTTCTAGTACCCTTCTGGCATGTCCTTCGCCAAGGTGCGGAGCAATGCCAGAAATTGTAAGGCTCACCACATATTTCTGATGGCAATTAGCATGCATTCCGATCCACTGAGCCCCTCGCATAACAGCCCGGTCCTTACCGCGGCCAGAGTCTTTATCAGCGGCGGGGTGATAGGAGTCACTGAACATTCTGCTGACAGCAGATTATTTTTGTTTTTATACAGATGTCAGGCTTGAGTGAGTGGTGTTTTCCACTCTTTCTGTGGGACTGCAGGTTCTGGTTTTACAGACGGAGCACCCAGAATTCTCCCTTGAAGCCCCCATATTCTCCCCCTCGCTCCGTCTTTTTCTTATCTTAACCTATGTCGTCGCAGGTCTGGAAATAGGTCCGATATTTAAAGCGCTCCCGAAGAGTTACTGTCGTTCCATAAGGGGACAAACAGCAACAGTCCACCAGCGCCGGATCCTGCCCGCCTCTCGGGTCTCTGTGGATCTGTCAGCAGGAAGCAGACGTGCAATTAATAAGCTTTTTACCTCCAATATCACAGCTCTGCCAAGTGGGAGAGAAATTCTTGCAGATATGAGGGACCCATTCGGAAAATGCAGAGTCGAGGAAGCACATTTCATAGCGCCGACTCTCAACCCGTGCAAAGCCTTAGTAGCCGTGGTTCTGATCGATATCATCAATGGCTGCTGCTGCCGTGCAGAATTTGATCCAAGAGTCTCCTGCTAATGTTCAAGCCGGTGTCTGACTCCATCTCCTCTTTTGAATCAGTGACACTTTCAGTTCCAAAACGTACGTCGTGAAAAAAAAGAAGAAGCTGTAAACCTTTCGGTAAAATACCGGCAGCTGAGGTTGGCAGGATTTTACCGTAAAAAAAAAAACGGTCACCATGTATAAGACATTATAAGTTGCCATTTGAAAAACAGTTATAATGCCAACCTCTTACATTTCAGTAAATTTGCAACTTTTCTTTAACCTAAACTGCAAAAGTTGTAGTTAGACATTACAGTAAAATACTGTGGAATGACAACAGTAATAGATTGCAAAATTTAAAACAGTATAACAATGTAGTAGATAAAGTGATATATAAACCATACATATTTAACATTATACGCTCAGAATATGTATAAAATATAGACTTTGACAGTGAAAACACACATTTCTGGTAACATTAAAGCAACAATAACATAATGTCAGAAGAAAGTCACCCCCATAAAAGTATTTTCTGTATAAATGACACATTGCTTGCATGAAAACGTAAATATCCAACTTCAACTATTTAGCAAGAGCTTACCATAAATCCTACAGACAGAAGAAACTAAAAATACGGTATAAGATTTTGTAACTATGTTGATTTCTAGGTTTCAAATCTGAAAATTACTGTTAATTACTTTATGTAATTAACTACGTAACTGTAGAAAGGTTGACAATGTATCTGTTTTTGTATCTAGCATTACCTTAATGTCTCAAACATATTTTCTTACGGTAAAAACAGTTGCCGGTATTCTGAAGCTGACAGCTTCACTGACACTATAATGGTAGAAACTTGATGAAGACCTCTCGTTTCTCGTTTTTCGACAAAGCCAGATTTTTCTTCTGGAATGTTAATGTCTCAAATCTCCAGGATCTGCCTGGAGTCGGAGGGAAATGTCTGTGTAATATTCTGTTGACATATTCAGGATGAGATGATTATTCCTGCCCCGTCTCCCTCTTATAATACGCTCTGTGTTTCTGGGGACGCGTTACAATAATGCATTAAGAAATCACATTAATAATGCAAATATTTTGTCACATATTTATAACTATCCCCCAGACATCAACATGTCACAGTTGTTGTTAGATCCCCTTTGGTTTCAATTAAAATCTCGCTGAGGCAATAAAAATAGCCAATTAAATTGGAGCAGGCTCTTCGGAGGTACAATTGGTCTGATTAGATTAACCTTGAACGTCAATTAGGGTTAAAAATAACCTTAAATGTACTTTAATAACTGCACAACATATTAGCTGTGAAACTATTCCGCACTTGTAGCACTCGTTTCTCCTTGTATTGATTCTGTAAGTGTCATTATTTGCACTCGATTAGACTCCATTATCGCTCATTCTTCTCTTGTGCTTATTTGTATCTTCATTATTTAGATTTTTTTTTTTAATTTAATCTTTTTATGGGGCTCTCATTATGAAACATTGAGATCTCGACGTCTAATTACAGGAGTGTGTTTCTAACTTCCAGCAGACAATGGAGATGTAATGATATATAACAGCCGTCGTTCTACATATCAATCAACACCAGTGTTGAGAGCCGTATCGCAATCTGGCTTTTTACCGCCGCTCGACCTCTCTCTCTTACTCTCTCTCTCTTTCTCTGTCTCTCTCTTTCTCTCTCTTTCTCTCTCTCTCTTACTCCCTCTCTCTTTCTCTCTCTCTCTTACTCCCTCTCTCTTTCTCTCTCTCTCTTATTCCCTCTCTCTATCTCTCTCTTTCTTACTCTCTCTTTCTCTCTCTCTCTTTCTCCCTCTCTCTCTCTCTCTCGCTCTCTCTCATACTCCCTCTCTCTCTTACTCTCTCTCTCTCTTTCTCTGTCTCTCTCTTTCTCTCTCTCTCTCTTGGTCCCTCTCTCTCTTACTCCCTCTCTCTTTCTCCCTCTCTCTCCCTCTCTCTCTCTCTCTCTCTCTCTCTCTCTCTCTCTCTCTCCTGTCAGAGTAAAAGACAAGCTTCTCCTCCATAGCTGCAGTGTGTCAAGCTTTTTTCTCACCACCACCACCACTTCTGATCTCATCCCACCTGGTGAACCAGGAGCTGAGCATCCAGACGCTAAAAATACGCCTGACGCTAATGTCACACCCTCGTGCCATTTCCATCACCCGGTTCCCAAAGACCCAGGCTGGTGCGAAGGGAGGGAGCTGAGCAGACATCTTTGTAATTCTTTTAATAACATGTGTAAATGGGCAAGGGGCCTATCGGTCTTTATCAGGCCTGGCAAGCGAAGCAGAGCAGCTGATACCACCTAGGGGCTGGGAAATGCCTGATTCATCTAACAGCCTGTGAAGCTGATTAATTTCACTCTTCATTAAGAATGTGTTGTGATGTCTTCTCTGGACTTCGCCGTATCTCTCTCCATCACCTCGCTGCTATCTCGTCATCTTTCCTCTTCCTCTTCTTCTTCTTCTCCTTCTTCTTCTTCTTCTTCGTCGTCTTCTCCAGCCATTCCCCGCAATGTGGCTCTTTCCTGGGCAGCGTTAGCCGCGGCGGCCACCCCCCTCCTCAGCCTCCTCCTCCTCCTCTTTTTGTGCCCTTGGCAAATGAAAGGTCAAAGACGCTGCAGTGATTAATGAGCAGTAGACTCTGGGATCTCTCTGTCAACCCCCCCGCCATTCCCCCAACCCCCCTGCCCTCCCCGCTGCTTGCATTATTTCATCTGCTAATCTCGCACAACACTACTTAGTTAGTAGGTCGTGGAGAAAACCGTGTTGGGCGTCCGGGTTTCGCGGCGCCGACTACAACTCTGATGAACTTTTTTCCTCTATTATTGAGGAGGAGGAGACGGCGCCGAGGGAAAGAAACTGCGCCACGGTGTAAGTGTCGGGCTCTCCAGCCAACTTTTCATCTCGCGATGCGGCGAGCGAGTCTGATGATTTCAGTAGCGTTCTCTCAGCACAAAAAAAAACTGTGCTGAGAGCGTAATTGAATGCAAACGTGGCGGCTCTCCTCACAGGATAGACGACGCTTCATGGACTCAGACCAACTGTTTATTTGAAAAAGTAATGAAATATTTACTCGCCATTGCTGCACAGATTAGCAGCAGTAATTGACTGCGACAGAGGTCTATGCACAAGTATGTGCGTGTTTTATAGCCAGCGAGCAAGGGAGGAGGAGGGGGGGAGGAGGGGGGGGTAGAGGGCCCCTCATGTTTGAATGCAGATCTTCAGCACACAATAGGCCCGTTAGCGAGGCTGAGTTTCTGCCTGTCACTTTCTCTCCACATGTTGCTTTTTCTTTCAGAGATAAGTGGGCCTAATGCTGAACAAATAGTGGAAATCAGAAGCCACTGAGAATCATTTGCCTCTGCTTTTCCCATGGCTCCCAAATAGACACCCAGACGAAAGGGGTGTGTGTGCGGGGAGGAGGTGGGGGGAGGGGGGGCGAAGCAAAGCTCAATGAGCAAAACAATTTTGTCACCACGAGCAGATCCAATTGAAAAGTCTCCTGGATGGGGAAGAGCTGGAGTTGTGGGATGAGACCGCGGCCATAAAAAGATCCAAGCGGGCTGAATTGGCATCAGGTGTGGGCTTCCCCTGGCCGGTGACAGGCTCCCGCATTGTCCCGGCCAGACATTTGGCCATTTTCAAATATAATGGGAGAAATGAATGCAAATGAGTGAGTGGACTGAAATGTATTTAAATGCAGATTGAATGGGGGGCTCTGCTTAGCGCCTGATAACAAGTTGCTTTAGGAGAAGGGCCACATTGTGTTGGATCATCCCTCCAATCCCCCCTCCCCCACTAGTCCTGTTCTGGCTCCCTCTGTGGCACTTGTGCCTCATAAGGGGCCATTGTTCACTGGGTAAACTCTCTCAAAACTATTTACATTAGCCATTTATTTGAATTTCAAATATTTTGGGTTCTTTCTTTCCTGGCATGTATAGCCAGCACACATGCAGCCGGACGCCTTTGGCGATCCAGTAAAACAGTAATTGCAAGAGGATAAGGTAGGAGAGGGGTAGGGGGGCATGTGGCAGAGGAAGAAGAAGAGAAAAAACCTGAAGGGAAAGCAGGAAGAGGAGGGGTTCAATCATTAATGATAATGTTGCTTGTGTCCACAGCCTCATTAGAGGCAGTATAGCAGCCACTAGCATGTGTTCCACAAACAAGTTTCCTGTCCTCACTGTCGGCCGGCCGCCGGCCCACGGCCATCCATCTTCTCAAACATCTCCTTCCCATATTTAAGGAGCTCTCGTTACAGCCTTTCCCAGACCTGTGAATTTATGGCGCACTCCAAGCGGTTAGCATAATCGCGGGGAATGCAGTCATTCCAGCAGGAATGTGGGAATTAGGGCAGGAGAGAAAAGGGAAAAGCTGTTGGTTAATTGAATTTCATAAGAATCCCTTGGCTGCAGCTTTAGCTGGTTCACGGGACGGAGCGGAGGTTTGGAGCTCTAACCTCCTCTCTCACCTGTAGTTCAAAGAGCTGCAGGTGATATATATATATATATATATATTATATATTTACATTTTTTTAACACATCTAAATAGAAGATCCCAGCGGCTGAAGGCATAACTGTTCATTTCCTACTCAGCGAGCGAGGAGGAACAAGAGGGTGACTTCTCCTTCTCATAAAAAAAAAAAAAAGCGGCTTTTTTTCTCCCTTCATCTGCATTTAAAACACAATTTACATGCAATTAAATTTGATTAATTAGAGACACTAACATCAGCCCGTCTTGTGCGCACATAATGTATCCTGCATTTCAATGTCAACCCGACTCGTGTTTGCTTCATCCTCGTGTTCATCAGGAGCCATCCGCGTATTCATTTTCCACAATTTGAGGCTTTTAGAACAAAAATATTTGACATTTTGAAACCCTTCTAACTTTGGGAAAACAAGCGTTGCCAGACTTTCGGCTCACGTCGGACGCAACATTTACAAGTTGAACATGATAATTTTTCGGAACGGCAGTTCTTTTAAACTTGTGTCTACTAGCATAGCGGGGGGGTTGAGGGAGGTGGGGGGGCGGGCAGCGACTGCAGAGACGTTTCAGTGTCCAGAAGTTTCCATGTGGTGATTAATAGGAGGGGTAATGTAGTAGGGAAATGAGTAAACACTCCTTCGCTCCTGGCTTTGTGCTTCAACGGCTTGATGACAAGGGCAGAGCAAGGTGAGAATTAAACAGACCTGCTGAAGAAGAGCAAAAAAAGAAAAGAAAGAAGAAGGTGGGAGCAGCGACAGGCTGCAAGGAGGAGTGAAGCATGACAGACCTGGGCAGTTGGAGTGGGAGTGAGGAGAGAGGAGAGAAGAGAGAGGAGAGAGGGGGGGGCGACCGGGAAAGAAAGAAGGCCGCCCTGACGAAAGTGGAAGTGGAAGTTTCTCCTGAAGAAGAATAATTAAAAGCGCTCAAGGGAGGGCAGTTTTAATTTCACATGTAAGGGGCTAAAGATTTCATTTAAAGGCGCGGCGAGCGGAGAGGAGGTTAATAAGACGAACAAAGCAGGGAATGTGAGAACATACAGTGTGAGGAAGCGCGCCGGACTCTCACCTGACACCTTTTTAATTATTGGACCTCTGATATTTCTCTCGTTGAAGAGAAGGGGTAAAAAAAAAAAAGAAGAGAAGATTAACCGATTAATGTTCATGGTAACCAATTACTCACTCTGGGGGAAATAGATTTAACACTCCAGTAACACTTCTCCTCGCCGCCGAACGTCACAAAGAGCATCCGGGCTCCCAGCATCCAAAAAACCCAAAGCCTACTCCGGGTTATCGGTACCGCCGCCTACGGGGAATACAACCAGAGCGTTGCCTGATAACTCTTTCAAAAAACAAAAGAAGCCAACTTGCTGCTGCAGTGGGATCTGTGCGCTTGATCACTGGAATCTCACTCCATTAGCGCTATCTGAAGTTGATGTATCCCAATTATCATAATAAGATCAGCTTGGCCCCCGCACTCCGTGGGGCTCCCCACTCTCCCACTGCCACCGAATGATCAAAAGGACTCTGTGAGCCGGACCCAGAGTCCCAGCTGTGGGCTGATTTGTTCAGTAGTGGTGGGGGAAAAAAAGCACTTTCATTTAATATGATGTGTTTCTCTTTCTTGCACTTTCAGTCTTAGTGGCGTTGGAGGAAACAACAGAACCCGTCTCATCTGGGCTACATGTCGACCCACCAATACTTCTCTTTGCTTAGATCCCCGTTCAAGACTGCAAAACAATTCAGTGTTTGCCAAGATGCTTCCCAGTTCTAGACTTCCTAGACTCCACAGGTCTTGATGGTTCCCCTCCCCCGCTCCACACTCCCCTCCCCTCCTCTCCCTCCCTCCCTCCCCCCCTGCATGTAATGATTAATTTTGTCAGTGAAGAGCATGGGAATGTTATAAGCCACTCCAAAATCTGGATCCCCTCCTGCTGTGACACACACACACACACACACATACAAACACACACACACACACACACACACACACACACACACACACACACACACACACACACACACACACACACACACACACACGCACACACACACACACACACACACACACACAGAGGAACTTATGTAATATATGTCTATCAGTTTGTGAGGAAACACTGAGGTTTCTGCACAGGCGACTTGAGCTGAACTTATTTTTTTGCATCTTGAACATTTTCTTAATTTATCTCGGATATCTTGATGTTTTAATTTGGATAACTTGCTTAACTTTTAACGTCCCACTCAACTGTTTGGCTTAGCTCATTTTGAGTCACAATGTCTGTGTTCCACTTAAGAAAACCTGTTAATAATACGACCCAGTGGCAGCTTATATTTGCTAAAGAGTGAGGGGCCACTAATGGAGCCCTGGGGGACACCACAGGTCAAAGGGGTCAAAGAGAAGGAGGGGGGCATGAACTGTGGCTGTTTAGGAAGTCCTACTTGATAGGTAGGACTTTTCTTGTCATATGAAATAAAGCATGCGAGGACTTACCAAACGGAATGATGAAACTTGATACGACGACAAGAAAGTCTAACAAGATTCAAATCGTTTTTTAAAAACCTGCTTCACCAAAAGGGTTGAGCTAATCTGCTCCATTAATAGCCTTTAAGTGACTCAGGCCCTCATAAAAAAGGACTGATCCTATTGAAGATGACGGCGGCGGGGGCCTCAGCCCCGGCCCCCCGGAGAGGGAAGATATCAGTGATGTCTGCACTCTTTCCTTCAGTCTCGCTGTCACTCCTTCTTCCTCTCTCCCCTCTCTGACCCACATCGGCGGTTGTCTCCAGGAAGTGACGCGTGTCTCGAATCTGTTTCCTCAGACGCACATTTCTTGACCGCTGTGTGACAAATACCAATCTATCCGAGAGTATTCATTATTCACCTATAGTGTGAACACCCCACTGCAGCATAATTGTGTATTTATGGATCATTTAGAAGATTTATTTGGCATAAAAGTTGTCCATTTTTTTAGAAACTGAGAAGCAAGTGAGCATTTTTTCAGTTTTTTAATTTATCAGTTAATACGTTTAAATGCATCGTAAAGGATGTGGCGATAAAGATATGCGGTTGTATGTATGAATATTTCATATTGGGGTTTTTTTGGGGAGTTTTTTTTGCTGCTTTAATATGAACAAAATAATCATAATAGATAATTTTATGAAAATAGGTGGAGAAAAGTTTTGTCAGGGTATCTCTGTGGGAAAGTTGATTTTAGAAAGTTTTGGTGGGGGATTATACGGATATATTTTGGGTTTTTCGCATATCTTGAACTTTTGGAAGTGTGTTGAAAAAGAGATTCACACAGAAATTCTTGGTTTAAACTTCAAATCTGGGATTCAAGACTTTAAATATTAGGAATTCTCCCAGATATAAGTAGAAGTATAATAAATGATCTATTTTTCATGAATATGTCTAAATAATGTCTTTAACATGGAGAAAATTACAGTGAGATTACATCTGAGGAAGAAAAAAAACAGTTATATCGGCCCTCTCATTATTTTTCGTAACGTAATTTCCCGTTTCTAATTAGAATGCATGAGCATCCTCTGGTGTTTTGAAAGATGAATGTTATATTATGTTTATGTGTGGAATAAATAAGCAGCTCAAGAAAAATGTTTGGGTGGGAAGAAAAAAGAGAAACTTTAGTTAAATTGAATTTTATCTCAGTAATGTCATGTCTTCCTTTAACTTCAAATGAATCTGCTTTTATGCTTATTTTATACTTTCTACTAACCGTTTTCCCTTTGGCTTGCAAAAATAAGTAAAATAAAAGATGTAATTAATATATTTATATACATTTAAGCCTTATGAGTTACACTTTAAGCCTTATGAGTTTGATGCTGCAGATAAAACAGGTTTTGATTTTGGCATTTTAAAACAAAAATATTAAATTATTTCGATAAAAAACAAATAATAATAATTAAATTTCATAGATGGGGAAAAAGAAAATCATTCTGGCAAGGATCAGATACTTCCTAAAGTACATCCATAACAATCATATCAAAAGTGGAAAAAAAGGGATATAGGGATAAAAGGATATTATTTATGAGATAATAAGATTATTTTTCCTTTTTTCGTCGTTATTTTGATATTTCTAAGTTCCTGCATAAGCTTTCACATAAGCTATTTTCAAGAGAACTCATCACCCGTTGTACTGAGTAGTAAGCAGAAAAAAATACCTTTATTTTCTTTGAATAAACTTTTAATAGTTTGTGACGTTTTCATATTTATTCATTCATTTATTTCCCCCCCAAAACGTTGAAAAATCCCTTTTTCCCCCCCTCCGCTTCCCTCTCTGACGCCGCCATCTCTCTATTACAATGTGACAAAACATTTGTTCTCGGCAGGAAAGAAATAATGATCTGTAACGTCATTTAATGTGATTCACAGTTTATTTGCAGGGCCGCGGTCGTGTCGAGCAGAAGGGGGTTAGGCGCTCGTCACACGTACGGATAATTTTTAGCAGATGCATCTGCCGTGGCTACCATGCTATGATTGGTTTCCAGAGCATTTGTGAGTGTGTAAAGCGTTGCCGACATGGATGAAATATAGCCGAGGTTCACTGGGAGTGCAGGGAGAAGAAATGTACCCCATCTGTAATACACTGTGTAGACTAATATCAGCTCCTTTTCTCTGATATTGCAGCGAGATATCGATCTGCTGAAATTGTCCCATATTGGAGCTGTCTGTTGTGATATTCATCATGCTGTCACCTCTCGCCAACACCTACGCGTTATTAGAAACCCGGGTTTGAAGAGGTTGAAGGGTTTTAGTCTGCGAGATGTAGCAAACAATTCATCATGAGAGAGATGGAAAGAGAGAGAGAGAGAGAGAGAGAGAGAGAGAGGGAGAGAAAGAATTCAGGTGATGCTTGGGTAAAGATTTATGTCTAGTCAGGCTGTACATTAAGAATTGTATCATCAAGCAGGACTCCGGTAGCTTCTCAGCGATCTGCTGAGCGAACCCTCTCTGCTCTCCTGCCAGGAATAAATGCAATTCTTTCTGTCTTGTCTTTGTCTTATGAAGCTTCTTAAGAGGAATCTTGTTTTTTGTGCTTTGCATGGCAGCTTCCGGAACCTCTTTATGTGGAGAATCCAGCGAGTCAGGCGCTCATCAGGATTAAAAGTCTGAGCTGCAACAAACTCCAGATCTTGTCTAATGTCTAGTCCAAATATCTCAGTGACATGAAACACAAGCCTTTAAGGAGAAACATCTTCATTAGAAAGAGGGACTCGGTTTTGAGAAAAATGCCTCTCAAATATCTTTTTAACCCTTAATGTCCTGCTCAAATAGTTGGGTCAAACAGTGTGAGCTGGTACACTGCAAAAAAAACAACAGAAAGTTGTCTGATTTCAAACCAAAATATCTCTAAATACTAGTTATAAGCATATACATATACATATACACATGGTTATATGTCTTTATTGTTGTCTTTTGTCACTTTTCAAACTTTGGAGCTGCTGAAACTTCCACATTTTTCTGCAGGGATTAATAAAGTTCTTTCTATTCTATTCTATTCTATTCTATTCTATTCTATTCTATTCTATTCTATTCTATTGTATTCTATAAGACCCAGTCACTGAACAAGTAACGTTTCAATTAAAAATAGGGACTTAATTAATGTCCTGCTCAACTGTTTGGTTGAGCACATTTAAGTCACTATTTTTTATTGAAAAATGTGTTCCACTTGACTGAAGCTGTTTTTAATATCAGCCAGTGGCAGAATGTAAAAGTTAAAGACTAAGGGGCCAACGATGGAGCCCTGGGGGACACCACAGGTCAAAGGGGGGCATTAACCATGGCTATATAGAAAGTCCTGTTTGATAAGTAGAATATTTTTGGTAAATGAAACATGTGAGGACTTACCAAACAGAATCATGTTACTTGATACAACCAACAACAACAAAATATTTTTTTAAATTATTTTCAACAAAATAAGAAACCTTCCCCATGAATTTGTCATTTTTATGCCAAAGTAATAAAATATTTTGCAAATAAAATCTCAGTTATTTCCTTTTCCTTCGTCAGGACGTTAAAGGGAGAATCTTGATCAGAGTATTTCCAACCAAGTCAAAGGAATGCTTAAATATAACTTTCTGACCTTATTTCAAGAATGCGATGGTCTTAAATCAAGAGTAATGTAACTTTAGATACGATGTGGAAATAAGTTCATGAAGTCCCTCCCCTTGCATTTGTATCGTGACAGAAAAACTTCTTTTCAGAGAAAAAAAAAGTCATTTTTGAGCATTAATCCCGTATTCTGAGACGTACCACTTCCTGAAAGTAAGACAAATATAATTCAAACTGTGATATCAGATCCTTCTCGTCAACAATATCACATCATAAGTCAATTTTTACTTGTTCTACGGGCAGATGTTTTGTTTACTACAGACTAAAAACACAAGATTTAACCCGTATTAACACATTTTTGAAGCGGGATATTTCACCCTCAGATTGACCCACATCAGGGTAAGACTCCAGTTTGATTTCCTGTCATTTCCTCTCTTTGCTCGCAGTCTGAAATTCCTCCTGGAGGATCACAGGGAATGTAGACAGAAGGAATCCGACTCTTACGTGTCTTGCAGAGAAGTCGGTCTTTGATTCGCTCTAAACTCTGCACAAATTCTCGTCTGGGAATGTGAAAGGCTGGGGTCCTCTGAAGTTCTCTCTCTCTCTCTCTCTCTCTCACTCTCTCTCTCTCTCTCTCTCCCTCTCTCTCCCTGGGAAGCGTGCTAAGCGCTGCTCTGCTAGCCCTGGTTTTATTGTCGTAAACAGCGTTCATAGCACAGCTGGCCAAATTGATCAGAGCGCTGAACTTGTAGGCTGCTTATGTCCAAATATACAAACTCTCTCACAGCAGTCGACACCCGCGGGAGCGAACGCCGCTCCGTCTTAAAGCGCTAACAGTGAGAAAGTCGCCGGCGCCCTAACCTTTCCATGTATACAGAGATAGAGAGGAAAGAGGAAACATATTTCCTGATTGTGTAAACATTTCGTTCGTGGACTCCTCCATGTATTTACTTTTCATTAATTATTAAAAAAAAAAAGAGAGAGAATAAACAGTAGATAATTTTTGTTGAATGTTTCACACAGGATTCCAAACCGCTCAATGCAATTAATGCTAATCACCGCGCTCTTCCTGTTTAGCTTGAACTCCGGGTGTGTTTGTGTGTCACTGCCTCCCCCGTTAGTCGCCGCGTCTCCTCGTGTTATGGTTACGTCACCCTTTCTGTCTGTTGTGTCCATTTAGAGCGGGAATTAATCACGTCCGACAATCGGCTGGTGCTATTCCCAAAGTTCAAACGCCCCGGTGGTGAGGGAGCGACGGAGAGCTGGAGGGAGAGACGCGGAGCGCATTGGAGCTACTTACCGATTGTAGCGTACACTTTATTAATTGCTTATCGGTTTTTGATTTCCCAGTCATTTAGAGTCAATCGAACGCATCGTTTTCACCGCTATTGTACTTTGGGGTTTGTTAATTGTCACCCCAACGGCGGAATTAAAAGCAAATTAAAAGCCTTAACTGTTGACTCCATCTGAAGTCACTCTCAACAACAATTTCACCAAACAATGGGGAGGATTAATGAAAATGCAGCTTGATTTCTCTTCTCCAAAGCTTTTGCTATGGGGAACCAATTAACTACCCTTCAGGATGACTTTCACTTCTAACTGCTGGTCTGTTCCACTGCCAGAAACTGGGATTAATTCTCAATTAATCCCTCCACCAGAACAAGTCTGCCTTTGTCTGCTGGGTAGGACATGAGCGTTACGACGGCGAGGTTACCCCCCCCACACCCCCGGTTGGGCGAGGGGAACCCCACCCCTCCTAAGATTGATACACCAGTAGACGAGCTCTTCTCAAGCTGAAAATAAGAGCCATTAAAGGAGGAATGCCGGACAATGATTTTTGTTTTAGGATTTTGAGCATTATTAGCCATGCATATTAATGAGTCAATTAATTACATTCGTCCTCGCGAGCGCCCTGTTTGTTTTCGCCTGACCTTTTATCTTAGATGTGTTCACGCTTCGCCTGCTTTAAGCACTCCATACTGCGTTTCCCATCGCCTGGCGTCCAAAAAGGGCGTTTTTTATGTGTTTAGCGCTAAGATCGTCCTCTCTCTCTTTTGTTTTCCCTCCGCCGCTCTCTTATCCTCCCATTCTCCGTCCACCCTCCCACCCAATCTCTCGCTCACTCCTTCTCTGCCTGCTGGATGTATCCCTCTGTAAATGTGACAGGAAATGCGCTATTATAACATGCAGAATATTTGCCTGATGGGATTGACTACATTTCCCTTCCATTAGGACCTCCTCCCTCTAATTTACGATCGGCCAGGCAGAAAAAAGAGAAAAAAGAGAAAAAAGTCATGTCATAGACATAAAGACCAAAGTAGCCCTCAGTTCACATTTAGCCTGTCCTGCTTTCAGAGTTGCTTGAGAGGACAGGGGAAATAATTGAAAAGTGCAGCTGGACTGTGTACCATCTTGTAAGGGATGCCTAGAAAATGAGATTAATCAGCGCGCAGACATTGTGGGGAAAAGTTTGCAGTGAATGCCTGACAGTCGTGCTCTTTCTCTCATTTCAAATGTTGGCAGGCTAGCAGGCAGCTCCAAGGGAAATGCGCTCCTTTCATACTTGAGTAATTGATGAATTGTATGCAATATGCAAATGAGAATCCATAAATCTTATGAATGACAGCTTAATTTATGTGAGCCTTAATGAATGCAGGATTAGATTTTAATTAAATATCCTCAAAGGCACCCTGACTGGGTAAGTTTTTAAAGCCTTGTTTTGAAGACTTGTTTCATATGCATCGCAGTTCATGAAAAAGAGAGATCAGTGAGGGTGGTTAGATGAAATTTCCTCCCGGTTTGAAGATAAGACCTGTTCTGTTTTGCTAACCAAAGGCACTTGCGGTTAATAAATATTGGAGCAAAATCATATCTGCCGATCTCATTTAGGCTTTCCTGGAACTGCTCATTCTCGTACATTTGATTAAGCGCATTTATTTTAAGCGCTATCTGATTTCTAACATTTGGTACAGTATCTTTTTAATTAAGAGAATCATCCATTAGGCATGGGAAAGTCAACCAATTAGGCTTTTCTCATCAGTTCCCGCCATGTAGGAAGACTGCTTACTCATTATCACAGACTGTTGATGTGATACTAAACAATCTTGGACTCTGTAGTTATGGGACGTACAATTATGAAATCAGCTTTTAACATTAATGATGCATGGGAATAATCAGCAAATTATTCTGTTTTAGATCTTTGGTAGATTCCATTTCACAGCTGAGGGGCTTCAAACGGCTCTGATAGAACATGATTACTGGAGTGAGCGCTTTGGTGCTACTGTAACGCAGTTTTTGGGTTTTTTTTTTCCTCCTCCTCCGTCACGACTGCCTGTGGTTGAGGACAGTGGAGGGAGTGCGACTGGGTTCCTCACCCAGCTTGGTTCTAATCAGACCTAAAGCCCAGACAAAGGCACCGGGAAGGCACCCGCTCTCTCCGCTACCACAGATACCGACGCTGCACATTAGTGCACACAGGGATCAGAGCACAGACAGCACTTTAAAAGGGGTTTTAGTAGGATTGATGCTAACTCTCTCCCGCCTTTGATTTCACACCATTTGATCTGTGATATATTGTTCGCTAACAAAGGCTCGCAGTTTGCAGGCGGATGCAGCTGTTCCTACCCCTAATAAATAAAAAAAAAAGGTGTGTTTTCTTCCCCCTGCACTCACAAACTGGTTGTAATCCAGCTATCTAGATCAGATAAGCGCCGTGTGGCTACCTGTGCGAGGCGGTGTTTGACAGGTGCGAGGGGGAAGCTGATTGAGATAATCCAAGAATAGGTTCAATGCAAATACAGATACAAGATGAGGGTGAGGATAGATGGATGCATGAAAAAGATGGATGAGTGAATACACTCCCATGTATCACACTGTGACTCTGAGATTATGATCATCACAGCCAATAGACTGCCAAGGTCAGCAGGAAGTATAAATCATCTTTTCCCTTTTTTTTTTCCCCTCCAAGGCAACATGTATTCCTGTCATATCCAGCGATTTTGTCACATTGTTATCATCACAATCTCCCACAGCTATTATATAACAACTACTTACACTATCACTATCTTCGGACTGTTATTTCGGATGACTCATTGTTTGAAGTAGAATTTCAGAAAGGGTAAGGAAAATGTTACTTTTATCTATATTTATTTGCTCAAACGCCAGACGTCATCATCAAATTGCACGTTTCCCTCATCCAGATGAAAACGCAGTTTTACAGAAAAAAGAGAAAAAGCAGAAGGTCCACACTCGAAGAAATAAAACATGACATTTACCGAACTTCATTCTTTCAACCGATCCCTCAAAGCAAAGTTATATACAGGCGGAAAAGATCAGAAAAACAATTATTACTAAATCATTTAAGCCAATTTAATCAAGAATGTTATAACAATTAAACAATCTAGTGTTTTTATTGACTGAACACAATTATTTACGGCGGTGAACAGGTAAACACGCCGAAACTTATGAAAACACATGCAAATGGTTAAAAACATCTCCATCAATTTGACAACATGTGTGCAGCATTTGCAAAACGTGTTACAAATACCACAACACAACACATAATGAAAACGCACTGCAAACACATTGTAGGAAAATGTACTGCAAAGCCAAAACATATCAGGAAAACATGCTGCATATACCACAACACACCAGATTATGAAAACATGTTGCAAATACGAAAACACGACGCATTTAGAAAATAGTTCCAGGTGATACTTTAATATAATGGTGATGTTCACGTGTGGATGCACTGGTTTTGGCCGCGGTTTGTGACTTACATCACTTCCAATGTGTTGTTGTATTTGCAGCGAGTCTTCTTAATGTTTTGTGTTGTTGTATTTGCAGTGTGTTTTCTTAATCTGTTGTTGTATTTGCAGTGTGTTTTCTTTATGTATTGTGTAGTAGTATTTGCGACACGTTCTCCTGATACTGCACAAGTTGCCAAATCAATGAAGATGTTTTCTCAATTTGCTTGTGTTTTGTGCATTTGCATGTGTTTTCTTAATTCGCAGCACGTTTGCTCTGACAGCTACCGTATTTCTTTTATCCTTTACTATTACATTAATGCAGTTAAACAACCTTGTCTTTGCGATCACACATGCAATAATCTAGTTTTTTAAACATGAAAAAAAACCTCATGTAATGAAAAACAAAGTTTTATTTACTGAACAGAATTAAGTTGCGTGTACTAAATAAAGTTTTGTTGAAAATGTTACACATTGTTATGTTGACCTACCTTGTTTAAATTGTGAAAGATCCGCGATCATTCTTAAAGTGTACACACTTTAGCGTGAGTAAACACTTAATCAATGACCAAACCGCTGTATGTCAAATTCTAACATGTTAATACATGAAAGAGGAAAAGGACAAATTTATGATGCTTAATAAAACAGATGTTGGTTCCTCGTCTGCGGGGACCTTATCTGTGTTTGCTGACGTTATTGTGTTGGCCATAGCAGAAACCGGAGAAGTGAGATCTCACCAGATCAGCTGATAATTAATTATACATATATGTTATAGCGGCTCAGCGGGGAGTCGCTGTTTGTTCGTTCTCCACTGCAGCTTTAATTTGAACACTAACGCTCCAGTGTCGGCCGTCGTGTTGTTGCCACGAGGCACTTTCCTCTTCAAAGCGGGGAAACAATAAAGCCTGTTTCTGAGAAAAAAAATTAAAGTCGAACATTTCACCTCCTTCGCCTCGGCCAACCCCAGCGTCTTATCAGCGTGAATTTTAAATTGGTGGGAACGCGCCGCGGCCATGTTATCCTCGTCTTTTCAACAAACATAGTTAACCTCCCGCTGCATATTCTTAAAGCGTCTGATTGCAGCAGACAAAAAAAACAAAAAGAAAACCTATAAACTCAGCACATTCGGAGCCCCTGATGGTCTCGGGCCTCTGAATTTCTGCCTGACCTGGCACTTAAGAGGCAAGGAGCTGCTTTGTTTTATCAATAAGACCTTGTTTTCATGGCTGGTCACCACCCCAGCGAACCAATCAATGGGGCATGCTATGCTATCGCTGTGAGAGAAATGAAAAATAAACCCCAGATAATCCTTCAGTTAAAAGGTTACTCAGGGCGATAAAAGCTATTTTGTTAATTTATTTACTCTCTGCACTGGCGAGATAAAGAAAAAGGAACAATTAGGGAATTCTAGGTGAGAGATTTTAAAAGGGCAATGACATTGGGTTAATATTTTATAAGGCCTGATTGGCAGAGACCTGCGGAGGCCTTTTGTTTACACAAGTCCCAGACAGAATGATTCACTCGCTTGTTTTGGCCGACTAGGCGGAAATGGAATAAATATCTTCTTCCTTACCTTTTAGAAATGTCAAACAAAAGACTGAGATAAAAAGGTTAATGGCTCAATCATAACCAGGGAGGAAATAATATTACTTCTCTCCGTGAACCGCGCTCCCCCCCCGTGAGATTATTGACACAATCGGGTTTTGGATTCCTAAAGATATCCGAAGACGGCGAGGAGCGGCGTTTTTTTTTTTTTTTTTTTTAGTGTGTAACCGAATCCACTAAGTGTGTGTGCGCTCATTTTGGAACTAAAACATTACATTTGTGGTCTCAATTGATTTAGAAGAGATCATAATCAATGCATTAACGGCGGTTCTGGGTAATAAGATCTCCGCCGCTGCTTCCGTCGGCACAGACGAGATGTCAGAATATTTTTTTTTCTTCTTTTCTTTTTGCCACGTGATCCAAAACCTATCCCGATATCTCTTGCGATATTATACTTCTTATAATAGCTATCACCTTGTGTTGGCTTCCTGTAAACGGGGTGAGAATGTGAATTTAATTATTGTGCTTTTATTGCATTGTAGCGCTGAAATTGGACTCGTGTGGAGTGTATTGTTGGCCCAGTGTAATCTGATTGCCTGCGCGGTGTAGTGTGTTGGATAGTATCAGGTTCCAGCCGACTCTGCCGGGTCAACACAAGGCCGGGCCATTAAAGGAAGTCTGGTTCAGGGAAAGTTCACCACTATTTTCTTTTCACTGTGGTAGCAAAACAAAAAAAAAAAAAAAAAGGAGGAGGGAATAGATGTGTAACATATTTGTGGGCCCGGCCCAAAAGTCGGCGGCTCCTATGATTGTTTTTTTTTCTTCTTCTTCTAATTGAAGCCAGAGACATGAGGGTCCTGAATATCTTCAAATATAAATATAAAGAGAGAAAATGACTCCGCGGCGGCCGAAATAATGTCCCATCCAAATAATCTTTTCTCAACTATTGTTTTTAGGAGGGAACTGAAAACTAAACAAAACAAACAACAAAAAAAAAACGGCGAGACACGGCGGATAAGACATGAGTAGAAACCGCCATCCATCATAAATCTTCTTTTTTCTCTTTTTTTTGATGGAATAATGGCCTAGTTTGAAGCTGTTTCTGTGCCAAGCTATTTAAGGAATCAGCATCTGCTGCCTGATAAATAGCCCGACTCTTTTGTTTGAGGCCAGGTTGGGTTCCTCTCTGGACCCGGCTTACTCGCCTGGATGACACCCTGCCCAACGCAGCGGCGGCGTTAGCGTCGCCCCTCTGCTGTGGCGTTCCGAGGACTCAGACATTCGCAAGTCTGTAAAATATGGAATAAAAGAGGAAACTCATGGCGGCGCACTCTTTATCATAAAGCCAAAGCGGTTTCTGTAAATCTAGACCGGGTCTAAAGAGAAGGAGGCGCTAACCTTCATCATCTCTGAGAGGCTCTCCTGCTGTTATTTTGGACTTATTGCTCTGGCGGTTAGCCGCTGGTTCTTTCCCCCCGAGCTAATCCAAACACTGGCCTTTTCCCTTTTCTTCGTTTCTCTCCCCGTTTTCACATCTCCTGACATCATCTAAGGCTGAAGTGACACCCTGTGTCCATTCCTGGCTCTCTCCTGCCGTTAGTACTGCAGGTAAAAAGCCTTTTACCCGTCACATACCCTCTATCGAGGTCTTTAATAAATAATTCAGCCGGAGCACCAGTGAAAGTGATGACAGCAAAACTGTGTGCGATCTCTCCTCTCATAGGATCAAAGAGGTGCTTCTATAGAAATAGGAATTACATTTCCAGACGTTCCCGGCTTGAACTGGCACTCGTATCTCTTTCTGACCCACCCTCCTCCTCCTCCTCCTCCTCCTCCTCCTCCTCTCACTTTCTCCCTATCGTTTCTGTTTCTTCTCTCTCCAAAGGGACACAGTTTGGGTTTGCTTTTAGTTCTAAAGCCTCCAGTGCCGCCGTATGAGAGAGTCAGCACATTCAGACGGACAGAGTGAGTGCACTCTATTAGCAGGACTGAGGTAAATAAACCTCACAAGACACGGCTGGATGGATTCAGCCGCTGAGGCTGCGCCGCATCGCTCTCCAGACACCGCCTCTGGGAAATGTAGTGAAATGTACTGTAACGCAAACAGCTCCACGTACCTGCTTTAAACATCAGAGCGGCATGACGACATCAGTCGGCTACCTTGATTTCTGTTTTTATTTTTTACATATGTTGGTCACAAACAGCTTTTAGAGAGAATAAAAGTCAAATTGTTTGATTCATGTTGAAGTCAAAACCCTTTTATGACTGCGGGCTGGTGCCAATAAAGCAATTAGTGCCTATTAAGAGCTTTTGTCGGCGGTAAAAGAAATAACCTATTACAGCAATCTTGAAGACCGATCAGCCATAACATTAAAACCACCACCTGTGTACATCCCATATTTGCTAACTAAACGGCTCTGTGCACAAGTGTGTATGCTGAGAACTTTCTATCAGGATCACAATGAACTTTTTCTCCCACTCTGAGCCACGGTAGATCCTCTGTGGGATCAAACAGCACACGCTAGTCTTCTCCCCCCATTCCCTGAAAAAACTGGTTCTGACCTCAAGTAATTATTCCGTTTCAATTTGGCTTATTTCATAAATTTCAATACTTAATTGGTTTGTACATATCTTTTTTTTTTTTTTTTAAGATGTACTGTCCTTGTTTTAAACAAGTTAATTTCTCTTAATTAAGAGTAATAGGGGGGGGGGGGGGGGGGGGAAAGAAAAGAGGTCTGATTAAATTTCCACAGACATGCTGTAACGGTGTTCTGGTTAGAAGCGTGGCGGTATGATGGAGGAGTGGTGGTTAGCATTGTCAACACACAGAAAGAAGGTTTCAGGTCCAGACCTGAAGGCTTCTGTGTGGTCCTGCATCTTCTCCCTGTGTTTGCGTGGCTTCTCTCCGGGCACCTCGTCTTCTTCACATAGTCCATGGACAGGCATTATAGGTCAATTAGTGACCCTGAATTGAGGCAACATTATAAATTTTGTTTAAAAAGAACCAAAAATGAATAAGTGCATTCAACTTATTGAATGCACTTAAGCCTAATACATACAAGCAAAACCTGACTGAACCCGGTCTGGAAAACAGTGTTCTTCATAAAAGAAAATGTCCCCCTAGTGGGCAAAAAAGGAACTATAAGGGTAAAATATGATAAATACAAGAATGATCTCCTTGAGTCGATAATTTTGGCTAAATCGGACAGATGGTTGCAAAATTATGGCCGAAAAATGTGTGGAGCTAAAGCTGCCTCTAGTGTTGGAAACTTACGACGGACCTTTTCCAAAATACATCCAGTTCTTCCTCGCACTCGTGTATGTGGGTATAAAATTTGAGAATGATCTACTTTAGAACACAGCACTTATAACCGGTCCCGTCATGCTGATGAAGAGTATTATCTTCAGTATTAACCTTCAGTATTAACCTTCACTTCTAAAGATGTCCTAACCCAGTTGTCCAACCACCAGAAGTTGTCCCTCGGATCTTTACTGCTGCCCGAATTTTTCCTTCTTCCTACACCTGATCTTTGACGAGAAAATGTCCCCCTGCTTCCTAATATATCCCACCTGCTGACGGAACCAGATAATAGGCGCCATTCTGGCTTCACCTGTTACGTCTCCTGAAGACAGACGCTCAGCAGGTTTGATTTCCGGTCCCATCCTCCCTTTGTTACCCTGTTTCCCGTCGTTTCTGCGCCGGACGGAAACCCTTTGGTGTTTTTAAAGGATGGATGTAACTTGAGGGAGGATTTAGTATCCCGAACTCATTTCTGATTTGAACATGTATATGAAATAATGTATGAAGCCAATATGTCACCTGTGTCTCCAGCCATTCATCTTCGGCAGAGACACCCAGCTGCTGGTTCACGAAGAATATACCTCCATAAGAATCCCCCTCCCCTCATTAGACCCTCGCTGCATTTATTTGTAAATCTTTTTTCAGCCTGTAGGCTTTTCTTTGTAACTATAAGCCGGCAAAGTAGGTATTGATTGCGACTGCGAGCTGTATTAATAAGCGAACGAGTAAGATGTGTGGAAAAGTCAGGGGTGTATCTGCTCTGAAGGCCCTTTCTCCTCGCCGCCGCGGTGGCACAGTCATTTATCACGGCTGGATCTGTGCCCCTCGTTTGGTGTAATAAAACTCTCCCATCAGAACCGTCCAACAGGTCTGAATCACTCTGTCACACCACCTTCCAGCTAAGGCGCGCATTAAATCAAGCAAGCAGAACATTTCCTAAGGCAGCCATTGCCTTTTAATTTCCTGAAGAACCTTAAAATATCATTCATTACCAGAACTACACATATTTGGTTTTTAAAAGTCTCATAAATCAATAGTGGCCTGACTGCAATAATTATAACAAGTTAACATGTAATTTCCAGGCCGAGGGCCGCGCGCTGGATTTTAGCATATGCAAACGAGGCAATTCAAATAGTGTGGGGATATTAATGCGGAGGAACAGGTAACGAGGTACGGGTTATGAATTATGCATCAAAAAGTGGTTGATCTTCAATAAAGGAAATGAATTCGGCGTGTAATCTAATTAGTTATGGAAGTCTATTATGTTGAGCTGCAGAAAGCAACTGTCCTTGAAAAGAAATTTATTTACAGTACATGTTAGATATTTGGAATGGAATTGCATTCTGGAGGGCTTCGAATGTTCGCCCCCGACCCCCCTCCCCACACTGTCGCCCACGCCAGCTCCCTCCTCCCCTCACCTTCTCCTCCTTCTCTCTCCTCTCTCAGCTCCAGACCCGGGCGGCCTCCGAAGAGGACCCAGAGTGTGACATCACCGGAGAACCCACACATCATGCCCCACTCAGTTCCTGGCCTCATGTCCCCTGGCATGATCCCACCCACAGGTGAGTCCGTGGCGCTCTTGTCGCTGTTGCTAAGCCTCTGAGTCCCGCACACACACAAACACACACACACACCCACTTTACACAACCTCCCCACCCGGCGGCCTCCCCGCGGCTCGTCCTCGAAATGGCAGCCAGTCCAAAGTGACACATGCGCCCAGCCACCAGACACCAGCCGCTCACTCGTTTACCCAAAGCAGATCCTCCGCCCAACCCCCCGAAAAATAGAATAAATTGGAGTGGAGATCTTTTCTCTCAGATTATTCAAGTCGATGTTGTATTTTGCCTTGAGTGCATTCTAATTAGCACGATTAAATCCACTCCACTGGTATATGTGAACAGGCGGCGCTGATGCTAAAGCAAGCTTATCGCCACAAGAATCAACAACAACCGTTTGTGCCCTAACCGAGCCGGGGGCCAAGTCTTATTGCAACTAATGCTTTTGTTCTATTTGCGGCGGCTTCATTGTGACTGCTTTGATGTCTGTGGCTCTAAGTGCTCTTATTTGCATATTTAGCTAACGCTCGTATTATGAATGTATGTATGTATTTAATGATACCGGGCGGTCGAAGGCAGCCGTCATTCGTTTCATCGAGTTTGACCTGCTATTAGCTGCATTACTTTTTCAGAACAGGATGAAAAAACACAGCTGGCGTGGAATGGCTGAACTTCCTTTAGCAGAAACGTAATTATTCTTCTTCACACGCTGTGCATCTCGCTGAAAAAACGGTCTGGAACTGTTTCGTGTTGTTGGTTTTTTTCTCCCTTTTCTTTTCTCAAGAGGCAACATAGCGGCATCTGTGGAGTTTGTTTGAAATTCAATATGAAACACAGATCGGGCCATCCTTGTGATTCGGTACAATGGAGGCTCAGAGGCCGGAGCTTTGAACTGTGGGAATAGGGGTGAGGTCAGTGGTGGTCCGCAGACTTAAAAGTCCAACACAGAGAGGGGACAGTGATGAGAAAGAGCAATGCTATTTAGTGGAACATAAAGCAACAGAAAAAGCTTTTGATATCATCCCCTTTAAGCCCAGAGGGAGTCTATGATCTTGACATTTAGTCCGGCTAGTCAGGGACCAGAGATAAAGTAATTGAGGTTTTTATTCTGGTTATTGCCTCAAGCTTCCAAACTGTGGCGAGAAAGAACTTTTCTATCAATTTCTGCGCCGCGATTAAGCCGCGCATTGTTTCGATTACGGCATTAAGCATTAAACGTCAAGGAATTTACCGATTCTGACAGATTAATAATTCAACATAATTGACCACACGTAAGTTAGCATCTAAGGAGGCGACTAATTGATCTCCCCCCCCCCCTCCGTCCGTCATGTCCATATCTGCTGATTGATGGTTGAATAAAATGACATTGAGAAAGTGTTTTAAATAGTTACACTATCATGTCATGTCATATTAGTACGTTTTTTTCAGATGAATTAGTACACACACGCACACACACACATGCACACATTCACACACACACATACAGACATGGGATGGCTCTTCCTGAGGCTTCACCAACGATCCAAGGCTCCGTGAAAAAGTCGCTTTAAAATCGGGCTGAAGAGAGAGAGAGTGAGAGAGAGAGAGAGAGAGAGAGAGAGGCACTCCATGAAATGTTCTGTCTCTCTGCTGGTGTTACAGATGTGGATGTTTTCTTCCCCAGCTGCTCATCACTCAGGAATGGCTGCTTGTAGCACAGATTTGGCCAACGGTCTCACCTTGTGTAGGAGACAGGATGTTTTTAAGTGATCTAATATCAAAAACCTCGGACCACAGCGTGACGTGACAGAACTGATTCTTCACCCGCTTTACCACGTCTAAGGAATTTGGTTTGCTGCGCTGCTGTTCATTCATGATAAGGAGAACCAAGTAATTGCAGTGATAGAAGCTGGATTGGTTCCACTGATAGGTTGCTTTGCATCCCAACACGGCGCTGACATCCTCATCTTTCTGATAAAGAATAAAATTATATAAGATCTATAATTTAAGATACAAAAAAAGGTTATTTTTCCCTCACTAGTGTTCATCCAGCCTCATATTGCCCTTAAATTTAACATTTGAGAATTAAATACTTTATAAAATATTCATTATCATAACACTGTTATTACACATTTCAGAGATTAGGCAAAACTTACTTAATTTAATTGATCAATATGTGCTCTAAGTAAGATATGGAAGAATAAAAAGTGGTAAAAAGTAGTAAATGTTTGTCTATTTCTTTATTTTTTGGTAATTGCAAAAATGGTGGGATCGTAAAGTCAACTTTGATCCATTGCACCTTTAATGGAGATAAATTTGTATCCATATCAATTACTAGTATTTATATCAATTACCCGATCACTCTACCATGTATGATCATCTGCTGACAACATCCTTTCTGCAATTTCAAAGTAAAAGCATGCAATTGTTTCTAGATTTTCTATTTTAGCAAGTTGTCTTTTGCTTTTATTTATTATTATTATTTCCTTTAAGTTGTATTCATTCATTGTGTTTATTTGTTCTTTTCATTAGCTAGCGTATACTTTTGCAAACATTTGCAAAGTATGAAAGACACATGGATGGTTGTGGGAAACTGTCAGTTTCATAAAGCGGTAATTTTACGCTGCTTCCAGCCACTGAGGGCCAACCTGTCACACACACACACACACATATTTGTTTTAAACTGTTTTTACTTTACAAAATCAAACATTTGGCATCGCATTTACACACACACACACACACACACACACACACACACACACACACACACACACACACACACACACACACACACACACACACACACACACACACACACACACTCACTCACACACACACACACACACACACACACACACACACACACACACACACACACACAAACGTATTAACTTCGTACAATAATAATCGTGTAAAATATAAAGAGAAGAGACTCGTCACTGCATTCTGTTACGGTGATTCATCATATCAGAGCTGGTGCGTGAATATGTGCTATTCAAAAATGATTGACACATGTGGAAGCTGGACCAACATCAGCTCTAAAGTCGTCAAGTTTAAAATGAAAATGACCGGAAAGTCATTTTTCACTCCCAGGCGCCTGTAACAAATTTTTAGAGAGATGTTCACAAATTCTTCTCATTTATTTGTAAACTTACTATTTAAAACTATTAAAACATATTTTTTTCATTCATCAAATGTTGAATGAATGAGTAATTTTAGAATCTGGTATTAGCGTGTACGTGTAATTACACTGTAATAACAACATAGATACTGATTACACATTCACACTCGGATGGCCGATCCTTTCATACAGACAATATTGAGACAAATCTACCGCCGCGTTTTTTTTTTGAGTATTACATTTACTCTCATAATAGATTCAAATCAATGAGAATATTCAACGTGGTGGAGAAACGTCTTCTTCACACTCCAACAGGACCGGAGAGGCTTTTGTGAAACACATTGTTAACATATGTATCTTTGCCCTTGACACCAGTTCCGTTTAGAAAAAAGGACATCTTAATATGCTTAGGATTCCATTTAAGGAAATACCCTCATATGTGTGTGAGAGCACATGTGTGCATGTGCCAGCTTCTGGATGCCTGTGTGTGGGTGTCTGCATTCTTGCCCCCCTGAGGGGAGGGGCTGGGCTGGAGCCATTCCAGTTGCTGATGCATTACAGGCAGATTGGCCCCCAAATCGGATTATTTGCTGTGGACTGACACCACACTGAGATGACATCTCCTTTAAAGTGGAGAGGGCCTCCACTCACACTCTGGCCACTGCTTAAGCAGCAGCTTCAATATAATTCATTTATGTCCTGGATATGGCTGCAACCTTTTGAATAACGCAAGAGTACTGCATTCGCCATTAGAGAAATGAATGTCACCTACATCTAACCGGGGTGCATCCTGTACTTCACTGATAAAAAAACATTTTTTTCTTTTTTCTCTCCGTCGCCGCCCGGCTCTGTCTTACTTTACAAGTGTGCGCCCTGGAGAGCTGCTTCTTCGTACGGGCGCTGTAAGTGGAGACATATTGTAATATTTATGCTCTTTTGATGTACAATTAGCACGTCAGCTTCAAGAGCGGATCATGTAATCCGTCGCCACTTCAAGCCGCTTTAAAATAGATCCAGTATGCACCAGGTAATTTAGTGTCAGTTCTTTGTGTCTCTCCCCCTCCTCTTTCAGTCCGCTGCTTGTCATAAGGTTAGCGCGCTGTGTAATTGATACTAAATTTGTCATGATGTGGATAGCACAGTTCAAGTGGTGCAGTGTACCTAAGAGTCGCGCCGTTCCCAACCCCAGTTTGTCATTGCTCTGCTGCCACCAGTCCATGCATAAAATTAGGGCGGCCTTGCTCATTGACATGGAGCGTCTCTTCCCTGCTTATCCTCCTGGTCCGATAAACAAAGTGTGTTTTCATTGTTGCCCACGGTGCAATCCCTAACAGGGGCAGGAACACAAGCACAGCAGATAAGCCCTGGTTACTTTCTTTGTTTGACAAAGTGGGAAAAGTCGGTCTTTTGTGTGCCGATGTGACGTTAATCTGATTTTAATTTAATTATGCGAGTTGGTTGCGGAAGGCACCGGCATTGGGGTGTTGGTTGTAAGAATGTTCTGACATTGGCGCAGGTATGGGGCAGCTAGCATGTTAATTAATGATGAAGATCCTGACAATATGCAGAGGCATGACAGCGTTAAGCCAGTCGGCTGCTGCTTCCTTTGCATATTAATAGATCCTTCATTATTATTTAATATGACAGCTGCTCCAAGGGCTACCATCAGACCTTGTCTCTGTTATTTGCTGTTTTGTGCTCCCCATGTGACAGAGCCCAGCTCCTCTCTATTTGTTGAAATGTTCCGTTTTTTTCTGCTCTCCGACTGGTTTTTTCCTCCCACTTGTCCAAAACTTCGATACGGAGAAAGTGTCGGAATCTTAAGGTGACTTTGAAAGAATATATGAGACAGGATTGTTTTGTTTGCATAGTAATGAATGCAAATTAGCATTGAGTGGGTTTGGTCTTGTTGACGCGCAGCCTTCGGAGGCTTAATGGACTTGTTGCAGGGCGCCAACGTCTCCCTGGCTCTCCCTTGATGCACCCACCCTGCTGAGGGCTGGATACTAGAATTGATCTGGTGAAAACAAACACTTACCAGAAAAAAAGAGTCCAATTTATCAACAAATGGAAAATGATCATTGCAAATGTTTAGAACTGTGAATATGCTGTCGTCCCCAATAGCAAGTGTATATCCCAAAAAAGCCCCTAATCCCCTGCGTTGTATGAGTAATCCCCCTGATTGAACCCCTCATATTAAAAGAAGTTATTTCCGAAAAACAGGGTTTTTCATAAATGTTCCGCTGGTTGGTAAAAATAGGAATTATCAGAGTAAAATATAACAATATCAATCTCCTTGAGTTGATAAATACATAAACCATATTTGGACTAAATCAGACCACCATCAGACCGCTATGTTGGGAAAATAAATGTTTATCTTAAAAAAAGGCTCCCCCTCCAAATATGAACAATTATAGTAAAATACGATATATAGAAGAACAATCTCCTCGAGGTGATTCATGTGTGACAAATGTGGATTAAATAAGACAAACAGTAAGGAAGCGTTGTCTGAAAAACAATATTTTTCATAAAAAAAAGCTCCTCCTATTCAGTCAAATATGAAGTATTTCAGTAAAATAGGATATTCACAACATATATCTCCTAGAGTCCATTTATATGTATCAAGATTGAGAAATTATGGCCAAAAATATTTCGAACATAAAGCTGCAACTAGTTTGGGGATCATACAACAAGACCTTTCCCCAAAAAAACAATCCAGTTCTTCCTCGCACTAAGGCCTGTATGGATTTCATCCATGGAACAGTTTTAAGAGATGTCACGTTAACACACGGACGATTCCACAATGTTCCCGACATCTTTGGGGGGGGCTAAGATTAGCATATAATAACGACTCTATCCTTTATCAACACATTACATATCTCTTTTTCTCCTTGGACTACGTTAGTGCTGTTCCTCCTCCTGCGTAGTCCGCTGTGCCGGAGAAAAGGACACATGCTGCAGTGCCATAAACCACCGGGTTCTCCCAGCCAAAGTTAGAGCGCATCAGAAGGCTTCGCCGCAGCGCTCCTTTGAGCAGCACCTGATTTGTGGGGGGAATTTATCACACAAACAGCCCAGAGGTGATTTCAATATTTACTCGGCAGTCTGTTCTGCATACGTCTCATTTGGAAAACAGTTGACTCTTGCCCATTATACACAAATGAAGGCTGACCTTCAGACTGGGCAGAGGCCACATTCATTATGTGGAGAAGTATCACCTTCTTATGAGGCGGTGACGGCGGCCCCCCCTCCGCCCCCCCCCCCGCTCCTTTCCATGCTCTGCCTATGCATATTGAACAGCAGCCAGGGCCCCGTTGCAAACGAGAGGTTCCTGGCTGACATGATGTATACTGTACGTCAATATGGTCCTGATGTATTTTAAGATGCAAACAAGGCTTTAAATTATATGCACCTCCATGTCAGTGGCTCAGAGTGATTCTCACCATCTGCCTATCAGCTGGGGGATGAGGGGAGCGGGTGCCCACGCCGCTATGTCTCACACATGCATCTTTCCCGGTGTGTGTTTGTTGCGCCTCTGCGTGCCAATGCTCGCATGTATCTATTAGAGACACATGTTCGATTCCTACCTCTCCTTGTACCTGTGTCTCCCCTCAGATGCATGGCTAATAGCTGCTCTTGAGTCCCATCACAGAGTCGTGACAGCTTAGTGGTGATAAACGCCGACGTCGCCGCGCTCTGCGTCAAACGTTAGGCAGACCTGCAGCCTCCATAAAAGGGCAGGTGATAAAACCATGTTGTGGATATGAGCCGTTCCCCTAATAGGTACATATCTTCTTCTTTTTTTTCTCCTCCTCTCTCGTCTTTGATTTTTTTTGTGGCCGGGGTTGGCGAGAGGAATCGCGGGACTCTCCTGAGACGCAACAGGCCTAGAGGAGCTTTAGCGCTATCTGTCCCCGCTGTTTCAGAGCGGCCTCATGAATAAATATTTCAGTCACGTTCAACACACCAGAACTGTGGAAATACCACGGTGACAAACCGGTGCTTTATGATCTCTGCAGTGCGCTCAGCATATGCACGTCCATAATCTCAGACTTACTATATCAATCATATCGTTTTCATTGAGGCGGACGACAGCGTCAAATATCACTAATACGGCGCGGGGATGGCGGCGGGAATGTGAACGATCATTTCAAATGTGATGTCACTGGTGGTTTAGTCCGCTCAGGAGAACGGGAGCCTCGGGCCGGACAAGAATCCGTCTCAGATTCTCGCAGATATTTGGCCTGCTGTCAGATTTTTTTAAGCGTCACTAAAGAATGTAATAAAGTTGTTGAGTTATGGGAGGCAGTGAGATCATTGGTGAAGCCTTACAGAGTGCCAGGCAGCATATATATATATATTTTTATATATATTCCTATATTTTAAGTTTTTCATATTTTATGGACAGTGTCAGTTTTTTCTACCTCCCTCTCCCAGAACAACACAAAAAGATTATACAATAAAACACAATCAAACATTATTATCATATATCTTTCACCATTTTTACTGAAATGTTTGTTGCCCATAAGATTTTTACCTCTTTAATTTCCTATCTGAAAGTTCCTAACTATGTTTTTCTTATGCTCCCAACAAAGGGGGCCACTTCATACCTAGCAGGGACTACTCTATTCACATCTCCTCAAAAACCCCTGGACAGAAGTCCATGGAATTTCGTGAGTGTTTTTTTGGGGCCATAAATGTGTGCATTTCATAATTTGGTTCTACTGTTTGCATTTCTTTTTACATTTATGCATATTTTAAGTTATTTAACTCATAGCTAAAGGGTTATGGTATATTCACACACACTCAAAAAACAATTGACAAACGTTGATAAAAATTTCACCCATGCCTTGAAGGGACCCTGGAGATGTGCATCCCATAATCGGTTTCTCCAATCAGCTTATTTTCACAAATTTTAGGTAAATGGCAATTTAGGCTATCTCTATCCAAATTTTCCCACTTTCACAGGATATTTTCTATAATGCATCTTCAAAAACTGCTCAAGAGACTTCAGCAGTATTTCACAAGTGTTATAAAGGGATCCCAAATGCGTGCACTTCATAATTGGTTTCTTCAATATACTTTACACTAACTGCACTTTCTTCACTTTATACATTTGAGCTTAGGCAATTTTCTTTTCGTTTGCTCTCATGCAGAGGGCGGAGTCTATCCACAGCTACTCAAAAACCTCTTGACAGAATAAAACGAAAGTTAACCCATTCTCGGAAGGGACCATGAAGGAGTGCGTCTCATAATCGGTTTCTCCAATTAGCTATTTTTTACACATGTGGGTACATTACAATTCAGGACATTTCCATGTAATTTTGATCACTTTCATAGGGTATTTTTCTACGTATGAACAGAATTCAACATAATTTCACAAGTGCTTTGTAGGGACCCTAAATACGTGCATCTAATAATTGACTTCTTCAATTTGATTTTTTTTTTTTTATGTGTTCAGGCACATTTGAACTTCCACATCTCCTCAAAAACTGCTAGATTGAATTTAATAAATTATATGTACACTTTATAGGGACCCTGAAGGTGTGTGTCTTGTAGTTGGTTTCTTTAACTTATTTATATTACAATTTTATATCAGGCACATTTGAACTAAGGTGATTTTCATGAAATTTCGCTCACATACAGATGGGGTAGTCTATCCACAACTACTCACAAATGGCTGTAAATAATTAAATGGAATTTCATGCAGGCTTTGATGGGACCCTAAATATGTGTATCTCATAATTAGTTTCATCTATTTTTTTTTTACATATTTTTGTATTTTTAGGTACATTTAAATTTAGGTTATTTTCATGTGATTTTACTCACAGAGGACTCAAAAACTGCTCGACAGAATTGTATGAAAGTCAATGCATACTTTGCAGGGACCATGAAGGTGTGTACCTTGTAGTTGGTTCCCCTTAAGTTTAGCTCAAATGCAGGGAATTCTTGCAGGCTCTGTCGGGACCCTAATGGGCTGCATCTCACAGTTGATTTCTTTAATATTTACATTTTTAAAGCACATCTTCATTTAGGTTGGATTGGTGAGGTCGAGTTATTCCATTGATCCCCATTCTCTTTTTTTTATGGAGCATCTTATTAATCTAACTTCCACACGTGCCCCTCTAAAGTTTTTAAAGAGTAAAAATAAGTTTTACAATGACCTGGCCCGTTGTTTAGTAGTTTTCCATTCGTATTGATTACTCAGCTCGACTCTCAGAAGAGGCTGTTATGAGACACTCCAGTAAATACAGTCGCTGTGAAGAACTTTAATACCAACGTCAGGCATTATTCAGGAGAATGTGATCTGCTTGATCCATTATTATCATTGAAATACCCTTGATGAGAGGATTTTGAAGACGGTTCTCCCACTGCCTTTTCTCACATATTGATCCTGTCTCACTTTTATTTTCTCTCCCCGATCTCCACCGCTGTCACTCTATATCACCCCGCCTATATCACGAGATGTGTGCACGCACTTTGTGTATTTTAAGTCGTACACACAAAATGCTTGCATCATGCACTATTATCTCGACTGCATCTGTTCCCATCAAGGTGCAAATACATCAATATCCAGGCGAGGAGCAACAGAGTGGGTGAAACATTCATAAAAATCACACATGCAGGGATCCATCGCATGAGTATGATAACCTGCTGTGAGGATATCCTCTGTCAGAAGATAAAACACCGAGCTGTGATCTCCTAGACGCTGATTCCCCACAGTGTATCAAATTATTCATTGTTTTATTCTTTCAAAAAGTCCTTTTCCTTTGTTTATTTTTCATTCTGTCGGGCAGGTTTGTGGGTTTGCAGGTGCAGCGGCTCAGCCCCAGCAGATATGTAGCCGTCTGTAAGTGCTCTGTCTCCTCTGCCTCCTCTCCCCAGGCCTGACAGCGGCGGCGGCGGCAGCTGCCAACGCCGCCATCGCAGAGGCCATGAAGGTCAAGAAGATCAAGCTGGAGGCGATGGGCGGCTACCACACCAACGCCAACCACCATGGGGGCGACGGAGAGAACGGAGACCTCAGCTCCAGCGTCGGTGAGGACGCCCTTCACGCCGTCAGAAAACACAAACAAACACGGGAGACAAAATGCATGACGAAAACTATTCTGAGTGTCTGAACGCGCACGGACACAAACACACACACACACATTCTAGTTTACATACTTAATCACCGTTTGGACCCACATATTGGTGCGTCAAAAATAAAGTATTTTATAAAATACTAGATATGCAGCAAAAATGCAAAAACTGGAATAATGCAGAATGTCCTGTGAGCTAATCTTAAATCCTTTATGAAAATAAGTAGTTTGACTGGTAGAGTAACGAGCCGTGTGTGCCACTCAAACTACATGTTTGGCAGCTTAACCTATTAGAAACCACCGTGACTTAAGTGTCACCTGCTGTTTAAATTACAAAGAAAACTCCTCATACAGACTTATTCTGGATTTTTTTCCCCCTAAAGGTGAACTTCAATACATAATATTCAACAACTCTACCACTTTACGATAAGAATACCCTTTTGGAAGGATTTACAAACGGTTTATAATTAGGTTATTACTAATACACCTTATAAATCATTAATAAACTGTTTTAAGCAACTTATAATACATGTTTCAACAATCAATACATAAGAAACCGGTCACTCATCTTTTATTTTCAATCTAATTAGTTACAGCAGGTTATTAATGATTTATAAAAATTCATAAACACTGTATAAGGGTAGTGTTATAGTTAAGTGTTACAAACATTTTTATTGCTCTAATTCCACATCCTGTTTACATTTAACATGTTCTGAACACACATTTTGAATAAATTGATATGAAACGTATTTTCATTTTTGTAGAAATTGAATTCAAAAAAGGAAAGTCTTCAACAAATTCCCAAATTTATTTAGGAATTTTGGGAAAACAGACCAGAAAACCCCAAATCAATCTATATTTAACATTTTCTTTCGGTCTATTTTCGGTCAAATATAATTTTCCTTTCAGTAGAAATAGACCTGGGTTCTTACGGGTCAAGAAATTGCCAACCTATTTTTGGAGAAGGGTAGAACGGCTCATAAGATCAATAAATGATTTGGAGTTCTCATACGAATGTTTAAAGTACCAACTCTGGGGTCAAGGGTGATGAAACATCTAGGAACATGGTAAAAGCTGTTTTTTATAAACATTAAATGGGCAAAATGAATATAGTAAACATTGTTACAGAGATTCCTGTGAAATGACCTCTATTCTTCTTCATGGTTGAATAGTTATGATATAAGTGTTTCATATACTGGACAAGCTATTTTCTTCAAAACATAACAACATGCTGCTTTTCCAGTGTTCCTTGGGCCTTCTCGCTTTTGCCCAACTTTAATTAGAGTTTTTTAAGTAATAAACAAAAAAATCTCTTTAATGTGATGAAAATATTTTTTTTTTCATGCCTGTAGGAACACAAAAGTATTTTTTTCATGCCTGTAGGACCAAAAAGTATTTTTTTTCATGCCTGTAGGAACACAAAAGTTGTTCTTTTTCTGATCAGACATGAGAAATTTTATATGCCATGATCGAATTGGTGTAACGTAAATGCTCACGGTGCGACTTTTTGCATTCAAACGTGCGTCGAGTGGTGACATCATCAACCTGAGACGGTAGCATGGTAAAAACAGAACAACCAGCAAGGAGAGATTAGAACAACATTCAATCTGCTGTTATTATGACAAAACAACCGAATGTGATCGGACTCCAAATGTGGCTTGTATTGTGAAAATAGTGACTGTAACCTACATCAAAGGTAAAGAATAATAACACACATTCAGTTTAGTGTTTTCTTGATAGAATATAAACTGTAAATATCTTCTCTTCTTTTCATTTGAAGGTTTAGACTTCTGGCTGCCTGAGAGGAAATATAAAAAATAAAAACTCTCAACAGCAAAGTGAAACAGTGAACAGCTTTTAAAAAAGATATAATTGAATTGAGCATGTCATTTCTTCACTATGTGCCATTTCAATTAATTATTAGTCTTAAAATGCGGTAGGATTTTTTTTTTTTTTTTTTTTGGCAATATCACATCGAACCACTAAGTGCATTAAAGCGAATGATAATGTATGTTAGTGCAGATTTATGAGCGCAGTCCGAATTATTAACCAAATGCGATCCCCGTAGCTTTGATTGCTAAATGGAGGTTTGGATTCACTTACTGTAATAAATGGCTCCACTGCTGAATACATTTCATCGGTAATACTTGACACCATGGCGCTCGTGGTGGAGTGAATGGATGAAAACAGGATGTGTTTCGAAGCAGATTTAACAATGCAAAATGCATAAAGTGTGAGGTCATTACTCCGGGAGAATGGAGTGTGCAGGAGAGAGAGAGAGAGAGAGAGAGAGAGAGAGAGAGAGAAAAATCATAAAGCGAGCCTACGAGGTCATGGAAATAAAGATAAATGTGAGTACCAACAGCAAGGCTATGGCAGTGGAGCTAATAAGAAACTGTTTTATCTTTTTACAATTTAAATTGTAACCTTGAGCCCACAGCCAGCCACACGGGCTCCCAGTAGAATCATAATTCTGGCAGGGGGGAGCCGCTCTAGGTGTGGGTACAAGGGCCACAGCATTAGCTCTCTGAGTGAAATATATGGCAGTGACGCCTCTCGGCCCCATCCACAATCAATTGGATTCTTTTCCTTTAATATTTACTCGCAGCGATGAGATGCTCGTCTGCATGGTGATGAACAGTCTGCCACTGGCGTTTGAAGGTGACCTGTCAGTGAGTATGGACAAATCTCTCGCTCGCAGAAATGTAGAAAATAAATCATTAGGGGCAGGCAGTCAGACGGGGGCCTCTCCTCTCTCCCTCACTCTCCTCGGATTTAAATCAGCTCAGATTTATGATTTGAATTAATGCTTCGTTTGGTCAAAGGAATGGTCGCGGAGACAAATGATGTTTGGTACTGAAGCCATCCCAATATTGATTACTGGGTGTCGCAGCAATCTCTTGTTTATATCAAGCACTCTCCTGTGACAGGGTGGCCAGCAGGAGTCATCCTGATAATACGCCGGAGAAATATGGCCTGCTCTGCACAGCGGGGCCGTGAGACACAGCGAGCAGCGTGTCCTCGTCCTTATCCAGCCCAGGGCTTCCTCTCGCAACTCTGTTTTTAATGGAAGCGTTTTAGTAATTTTTGCCCAAAAAAAAAAAAAAAAAAAAAAATCTTAAATTGCAGAATTATTCAACATTCCAAAAACGTCTCGCTCTGACCGGCTTTCTCAGATTATTCCAGAGTGGGGATGCGTGGTGTGTTGAGATCTCAATTCAACCCTTTGATGTCCTCAACGTGAAAACAAAAACTGTGGCAAAAATATTTCTTTGCATATTTCATTTATTTGTTTAATTTGTTTATTTTGAACTTGCTTTATACTCTTATAAATCAAGTTCAAACGTGCCTAAAAGCATTTTTTTTAAATTAAAGAAACCGATTATTAGATGATTGCTTTTACAAAGCACTCGTAAAATTTTGTTGAATTTTGTTCCTGCATAAAATAATACTCTGAGGGTGAGCTAAATTACATGGAAATGTGCCTAGAAATGTGAGAAACAGCTAATTGGAGAAACCAATTATGAGATGCACACCTTGAGGGTCCCATCCGAGTAACCGTCTGCTAAAGCATGTTTTTAGAAAACTGTTTTATTAGACTTTTATTTGGTTGTATCACGTTATTTAATTTTATTTAGGTTGTCCCTTCATTCTTTAATATGCCAAAAAAGAAATTCTACTCATCAAATCTGACTTTCTCCAAATACTTCCTCTTGGTTGACAAGTGGTGCCCACCAGGGCTCCATCCTCGGCCCCTTACTCTTCAGCATAAACATGCTGCCACTGGGTCATATCTCATACAGGTAGCGCTAACTGGCTCACATTCTTCGCTAGAGACACAAATACGTCAAAATGAGTTTAACCAAACAGTCGAGCAGGATATTAAAAGGTTGTTAACAAATAAATCACCTGACTTATACAGCAGCATTGATTGGACAGAGGGAATGCTGCATTCGACTGTAGATTCTGTCGGAATTGTTATTCCCAGTGCAGACTGGGGCATTACTTCCTGCTGTTTTTAAGAGTCGGACCGCAGCTGCTCTGAGGAAACAGAGTTTTATAATGACGCAGTTTAGACTAAGACTCCACAAACAGATGTGTTTACTCACACAAACGATGTTACCAACCATGGTAGGGATTGATATGATAATTAGAGCCTCTGATAATACCACTAAGGACACAAATCCATTTAATCACAAAGAGCTACTACATAAACCGGAGGGAAAAAAAAGAGAAATCCTCCTCAGGATAAAATGCAGGTGCCTCATCTTGGCGAAGCACTTAAAGCAGAGCCAGCCATTGAAGGACATTGTGTTCTGTTTGTAGAGTCGGATTGCCTGTCGCCGTCTTTGTGTTGATGTAAATTGAACAGGCTAATATTTCTCCCCTCGCATTAAATATTCATCCCAATTAGACCTTCCTGTTTGCATCAATGTTATTAATTATAAGGGTAAAAAGAAAAACAGCCACTTCGGTTATCCAACCAAAGATGCTGAGAGAGAGAGAGAGAGAGAGAGAGTGAGAGTATTAAATATATGGGTAGGGAAAGATGCTAAATAGTTGGGAGATATGAAACGTACCATTTAAATGACCCTTGTGTGGGCGGGCCCTTTTTTCATTTCCTTCAGTGCCTGTCTCAGAGCACAATGTAGATTTTCCTCTGCCTCTCAGGAAATGCCACAATTACAGATCGCAGACCAAGCGAAACACGTGTGGCGATTGGCCTTGAGGGGGATAAACAGCCCACCGCTCCCTCCCACTGCCCTGACCCCGGCCATAACCTTCATTACTGGGAGAGAAAACATTGTCAGCTGCCCACTAACAAACACCTGCCAATTTCAAACGAAGGAATTGGTTTCCTTCCGCCACAGGAAATAAAATGTTTCTTAGACCTGTAGAAAATGGAGTGGGAAGAACTTCCTGTCTCTCATCCTCTCTCACCCGTCTCTGGCCACCGGGTGCTGCCCTGCCACTCATCTGACTCCTCACCATATAACTCTAATGGAGCTGAAATCCTGTTTGTAATTAGATATGGGAATTCCTCTGTCATCAGCCAGATGATGCCAAGACCAAATAGATCGCAGGCCGAGCCACGGCGAGCGGCGGAGACACAACAGGCGCGCTAACTGTTAGATTCGGTAGGCTTTGAATCAACCCTGAATCCGTGGCACCACAAGCAAGCAGTATAAATAGTCACACTCACAATTACTTCAAAAACCTGAGAGCCCTTGGTCTCACATGTATGGCGTCTGTCCAGGCCTCCTGCGCCCGACAGGGAGCGGAGCGCCACATGCTCAGCTGAGGCTGGACGGATCCTGACAGGTACCTGGACTGTTGCCTGGCTCAGAGTTGAGAGATAAGGTTGTGTCGGAGATGATGAGGAGGCATCAGTCTCTCCTCTCAGGGTCATCAGACTAATTTCTACAAGCCCCGCCCTCCTGTTTGTGTGTTTGTGTGCGAGTTCGTGGGTGTGCATGCTCGTGTGAGAGGGAAAGAGGGGGCGCCGGCCCCTGAGAGTGTTCTGTGAGGAGACCACAGCTGTACACTCCCAGCAGCTAATTGGTCCTTATCTAGCTGTCCCATTCATCTTCATTTTTTACCAATTACTGAGCATTATCTGTGTTCTCAGTTGGGTATGGGACTTAATCCTTTTTGGTTAAGCTGGTGCTACAGCTTGCAAATTTCAAATGGAGATGGGGAGGAGGGAAAGGTGCAAGGGAAGAGGAGGAGGATGGTGCAAAAGTCAGAGCTAAAAACAAAACTCAGAAACTTCCCATCATCCCGTCGCTGGCAGGAAGCGATCGATAAACAATGACATCACACGAAGGACGAAGGAGGGGTGCAGGGGGGGCGGATGGAAAAGATCAATTATCGGCGTTATAATTCAAGTCCTTGTTTGCAAACGTAGCAGCCTCATTGATTGGGCCGTTCTTGTTGCACTCACCATTATTGACCTGTTAAAACCATATTTTCACATCATCAGTGGTTTTACGTTTGCGGTGGCGCGGATAACAACGCTTTAAGGGGCCGCCATTAATTATTCAAGACGTATTCCTCTTAAAACACAGCCAGTCCAAATCATCCTGTTTACCCCACAAATAATACATGTATGAAACATTTCTCTTCCAGAAGGTACATCAAGACGCCGCAATCTGGGGCAGTTAGCCTTAATCTTCCGAGATCAATGCATAACTAGGCTCCTCTCTATATGGGGTCCGTGCTTGGCCATGCTGCAGAGCTGAGTGGAGTCAGCTTGGAGACCGTGGACTAATTACTGGAGTGTTTACTGCTCTGCTGGATAGCATTTGTAGCATTTTGGATCATGTCAGTGAGTCAGTGCGGTCTGCACTAGACAGATAAATAGGAGATTAAGATGGAGACACTGTGCTTGGGAGAGAAAACCGTCATCGACTACTCAATAAACACAGGTAGAAAACGGACGCCGCCGCACACACACACATGGCCCGAGTGTCTGCACCAAAAAGCAGGACACATTTAGAGACGGCGCTCGTTCACTTTGATAGGGATCTGTTTGGTCACACTCTCTGCGCCAGCTGTCAGCCCGGCTCCACTGCTGCGATTTAATTAGTCTGTTTATGTCCTTTCTAATAATAAAGCTCTCTGGGTGGAAGGACACATCCGACTAGCTGCTAGCCGCAAGAGTGCTGGTGGCCGTGGCGCCGCTAAATGTGGGCCATGATGGAGGATGGTGGTTACTTCCTGGTCCTCTAGACAGAACAATGGCCCTAAGGCTGAGATCTGGTATCACCCCCTACTCAATCCTAACCTTAACCATTAGGGGATAAAGCACATACTGACCTGATATGAGTGTCCAGGGGCAACTTCATCCATCTTCCTCTCCAGCTCTCTTGTGGGAGCCTTTGTCAGCCGGAGCTCTTGAGAGAGACTAGATTGTAGCCATGGGCTGAATAGAATTCATTTCACGAACATATAACACCTCTTTGGCGGCGACAGATTATTGCCTCGCCTGATTCTCGCAACGCTTTGTTTGGATATTATTTTGCGGTGACATTGAGGACGCACCAGGCAAAACAGCTCCCATTTAAGCCGCGGGAGCGGCGGAACGCGGGAGCGGCGGCTGAATCGGACTCTCTGAAGCAGACGGGGGAGAGTGGCGGAGCAGACGGACCGACTTCCAGCCTCGGTAAAGAGCTTGATGGGTCTGTGTCTCTCTCTTGGGCTTTGGCCCTCACCATCTCTCTATTAGTCTGCCAGGCTCTTGGGAGCCAGGTGACAGATAAGTGAAGAACGGCGCACACATTTTAATAGACATTTCAAAAGATAAACCTGATAATCATTTCTCCTTTTAATGAAGTCTAATGTCCTCGTTCTAATTCCGCTTGCGTCGGCTGCTGAGCAGCAGCATAATACTTGAATATGCATGATTGGGAAATGGTGATGATGTCGCTACAGAACACACAACCGCAGAAATGGATTACAAAGGCAGAGGGGGGAATTGATGAAACATTATTTTTGTAATGATCCACATCAAGTCCCATCATCTTTGAGTGACAGCCTCAACCCAGAGAAGGGGAGGAGAGCCAGACGCGGAACCTCGTGTGGGGGGAAATATTTGTTTTAACGTCTCGTGCGGTTAGTTGACGGCGGCGGGAGCCGGAGCTATAAAAAAACAACTGACCAGTCGAGTTGTCATCCCTCATCAGCATTAGGACTCATTCTTCATTAATTGGATGGATTAATTTGTAGCGCTTTGATGCGGGGCTGATGCATGCGTTAGCCTGTCCCCTCCTCACTATCCTCTGTCAGGTTGGATTTAGCCCGGGAAGGGGCTGACCTTTGAAAGTGAAGAGATCAACACAATTTGAAAAGACAATGTCACTTGGTGTAAATGTGATACGTGTAATAAATGACATTCAACCTTTCACCGATGATGAGCTTTCGCAGGTTGCAATAATGTGGAATATGCACGACGTGTTATTGCATAGGATGTGGTACATTTTGGCGCTAAGGCGCCACCGCGACAGAGCGGAGGAACATCACGCGCTGTCATTTCTCCGTCGTTATGTCCAAGCAGGAATATTAGCAGGGAGTAATACTATTACCATTTAATCAGTGGTTGTAATGACAATAAGGCGATGAGGACAACCAAAGGATCTGTTTCGCTGTGATTAGCTGGTAAGAATGGTCCTCTGCAATCAGGAGGAGAATCAAGGAGCGTTTGTGACATTGGATTAGTTGGTTTTTGTTCCCCGAAATGACTCCGGCGCTCGCCTTGAACCCAAAGGTTTTTCTTCTCCAGTATGATATGGGCACCCTCAACCAAATAGAGCTATCAGCCACGTCGAGCCCAGACATCTTCACCATCACACAGCCTCTCCGCCGGGATCGAGATAAAAAAAAAGAAGCGAGTGAGATGGTTCCAACAGCGTTAAAGGATTTCACAATCACAAGTCCTCAAAAGTCTGAGCAAACAGAGCGAGGTAGTTTCTGATAAGCTGTGTTTTGGATTCCAGGGACACTTTTACAATAAGACTACCTTTATAAATTGTTTATAAATCATTTATAATCAGATTATTAATTAGCAAGTGAAATCCCAGCAGACCCAGACTTAACCCCTAGAACTAACTCAAAGCTTATAACATAGCGGGTGGTGTGGTGGGTAAAATAGTCGCCCATAGTAAGAAAGTTCCGGGTTCAAATCCACCTCTGACCGGTGGGAGCTTCAGGGTTCCCTTCAGGTACTCCGGCTCCCTCCCACAGTCCAAAAAAAATGCAACACAGGTGATTTGGTGACTTCAAATTCTGTGTGGGTGTGAATGTGAGCCTAAAGTGACAAATGTGTCCAGAATGTAACCCACCTTTAATGTCAGCTGGAATAGGCTCCAGTCCCCTCTGACAGCGATCACCATAAGCAGTTACAGATACTGAACAGATGGGGGGAATTATAATGAAGCTCTAAATATTCAGTCAAGTACGGAGCTCGGAGAAGAGCTGCTGCTCCTTCGCTTCGGAAGAAGCCAGTTGCGATGGTTCCGGCGTTGGATCAGAACGCCTCCTTCTGAAGATTTTTCAGACACGTCCGACTGGTGGGAAACCCTGTGGTAGATCCAGAACTCGCTGGAGGGACTACATATCTCATCTGACCTGGGAATGCTTTGAAATCCCGCAGGATGAGCCGGAGAACGTTGCTTGGGAACGGGATGTCTGGAAAAATCCCTTCTCAGCCTGCCGCAACCGCGACCACACCTCCGATAAGTGGAAGGAAATAGATTTTCTGAGACCGACCGTGTTCTCCGTTCCCTTTTAAGCGTAACGACCGTATGGATGATTTGTCAAGAGTAAATTAGTAAACTGGTCTCACGTGGTTTATGAACACTTAATAAAGTGTGTTATCTGATTGCATAGCGGAACCAGAATCCCTTACAAAGTCACTGAACTAACATCAACATAATGTTCTGATTTAGTCCGACTACTTTCAGCTCAAACTCTTATCAAGCTAAACAGAATTCACGTGTTCACACTCACCTCACCTTGAACTCGTTAGCACCGGCGTGAGCCCAACACCGCGCTGCTGGTTTTGTCTCCCATGAGGCCATGGTGATGGACGGACCTGAGAGCACAGAGGAGGCCGCTATGCTAATTCTTGTAATTAAAACAGACGACCCGATCTGATGACCACGTAGCTGACCCCCTCCCCGTCCCGCTCCCTCCCCCCCGACCGAAGTGATATGATAGCAGAGTGGGCTGTGATTGATATCACTCGTCAATATATTTCATTTCAGGAGCCTTAGTCAAATGACAACTTATGTCATTGACTGAAAGCAATCTTTTTAAAAGGGGGAGCCTTTGCTAAGTATCAGATGAAAATGATTCCTCTGTCTGCTTGGGTGTCACTGTCTGTGGGAGCTTTATTGATTGGCCCTGAATATATTGCACCCGCAGTAGTAACAGCTGCTGGTAATATCTCCCCTCTCCTCCTGCGCTCCTCTCCCGCTCACAGCACACTCTCTCCACTGCGGCGATCGGATGTTGATGCTCGCTCGCCGATGTTGCGTTTTCATCAAGAGTGATATGTGACAAATGTAACGTGAGCCCGATTCCGACCCAAATTAGGCAAGTGAGCAGCATTTGCTAATGTGTCCTGAAGGCCGAGCCGGCCCAGGCATGTGCGTGATTCCAAACCCGCCACCCAGCCCCTCCCTCCGCCGCTCTATATGCTCAGTGTTGTCAAGCAGGAGGATGTTGGCATTGGCTGGTAAAGGTCATTTACTGTAATGAGATTTGCCACATGCCAGCATATGGCGTGATTATTGCCCTGTTCATTAACATTTTCAGCAAAGAGACAAACAGACAGCTAAAAACCGGGGCTAGTCTGGATGGGGCGATGATGCTGATGCGTTGAACGTTTCCTCTTCTTTCTTTTCTTTTTTTTTTACAAGAGATCTGCCACAGAGATGATTGATCTTTCAATTTTCACAAGGACTTAAATGATCCTATAAAAGTTGCCTGCCTTGGATTTCTGCATACTTTAAGAACAAACACATCTTGTCTGTCTTCTTGATAATTTCGACCACATGTTACACTCCAGCGGTTTGGCTAGAAAAGCAATTATGTTTCCTCATCAAACCAGAAATGTTGTCTTATCATGGATTCTCTTACATTACATCAAGCGTCAAGGCAGGAAATCTGTCCACCTGCATCATGGGAAAATCTATCTCTTTATCCCGCCGTACCAGACATATTGTTATTTGAACTAGTGCTACGCTGTTGCCCCATGGTATCAAAGGTATATCCTCGAAAAAGACCCCAATCCCCTGTGTTGTACAGGCAATCTCAATTGAAGTTATGTCCAAAAGATTTTTTTTTATACAAAAAAACTCAGTCTAGTGAGTAAAATATCAACTATTTACGTAAGATCTGATATCTATGAGATAGATCGAGAGAGAGCGAGAGAGAGAGAGCGATTCTTCCGGCACGATGCAGCCTTTACGCGTCCGTTATCCACGCGTTGGCGTGTGCGTGTGCACGCCAGCAGGTATTTAACAAAGGCAAGATGTTTACTTTATCATCAGCATTAACTGCACAAACACAAACGGCTTCAAAGTTTCACTCAATGTCACCGAGCGGCTGTGGGTGGCTACATCAAACGCTCCATACCTTCCTCTCTCCCCCCCGATTTAATGAGAAACAGGACTCGCCAGCCTTGGCCGAACCAGCCATCTGTGTGTGTGTGTGTGTGTGTGCGTGTGTACGTTGTTGTGTTTCTTAGCATATGTAAGCTTGTGTTTGTGCAAAGTGGCAGCGCCATGCCAACCAGGCAGCATATTTATGGAGGCTCCCTTCCATCACATGGAGGGTCTCAGATTTTTTTCCACGGGGGGGGGGGTGGAGATTAACAGTTATAGTAAAGATGAATAGCTGATTAGTGCTACGCCCAGACCTCTAAATGTCTTGCAGCATGACAGACCCCCTTTGTCATGAGCCAGTCATTTCCTTTCGGGACCGGCGTGCAAACCCTCGATACGACCACAACAAAGAATCTCCATGTGTGCGCGCCGCCGTCTCACCTTTGTTGGAGGAGCACGTCCGCGACATGGGGCCATTTTACAAGCACAATTAGGAGGAAAAACTCAAATTGCTTTGCAGTGGCGGACCGCGTATGCATTGTGCGGCGAGCGAGTTCATTTAGCTGCTTGACTGGAATGGTCCTGTTCAGTTTGACAGATCAGAAGAGGAGGGGGGGGGGTTGATATCTCGACGTCGCGAAAAAAGAAAACCAAAGGCTTAGCGACGCGTCGCGCAAATCAGCCCTTTGTCTCGTTCAATTCAAATCAAAGGATAAGCAGGAATGTTTGTTTGACAACAGCATTTACAATGCATTGTTCTGAAGCCCAGAGCCTCCCAAACAAAGACAGATAGGCTTTAAACAAGTCATTTAATTAGCAGCCGATCCCCAGCTTTGGCTGCGCCAACCAATTATACATTCCTGAGGCATGTGCCGGTCCTATTTCACCGGCGCTGGAGGCAGATCCTCTCCAGCCCTGTCTCCTACAGTACATCTCTGCCCTTCCATTTAAGAGAAGGTAAATAGCCCAGACAGACAGCTTCATTAGCCAGCGTCTGAAGAGCACAGGGCCGATTGTCGCTTAAATAGTGCACTTTTACTGCGGGCCCCGCCAGCGACCTCCGATCAATTACAGCTGACATTATTGTTTGTCGGGAGCTTTTTTTCCCGGACAGAGGGAGTAAAAAACGAGATCAGGCCTGAGCTTTGGCTGAAATGTAATCTTCCCCCCCCTCTCTCTTTGGTTCTTGGGCTCCACAAACAATAAATCATTCAGTTGAAGAGATAATAAAGTGGCAAGTAGGAGCTAGTTTAATTTTTGTCAGGGGAAATCTGTCCACAACAGGGTTAAGGGTAAAGGCTGCTGCCGCCGAAACCCTTCTCAGTAACAATGGCTTTCGTCCCTTTTTTATTCCTCCTCTATGTTCCTCGGTAGGATTAGACATCCGGAGAGGCGTCCGTCCGGTTGATATGAAGACGGACGGCCGTACGTATGAGTCGGCGCTCCATTTTTAATCATTTTCAATTCACTCATGTTTCATCAGCGGCGTTGTTTTGGCTCTGATGTAACAGCTTTTTTAATCACGGCGTTACCGAGGGCTGTTTTAATTCTTTCAATTCATCCTCCGCGATTCAGATCTTTGCTTATCCACGCGTGAACACGCCGGCGCCGCGCGACATTCTAGCTGAGCTGTTTATGTTGGTATTAAGTGATTTGTAGTTTTTAATGATGGTAAATAGGAGTTCACCTTTGCAGGTCCCTCAGGCTTACTTCAGGTAAATTACTCCAAATGCATCCTTCAGGAGAGGGGGATGCTGGGAATTCGTCTCATCAAGGGGGAACTTCTGAATTGGAGATAAACACGCTCAGAACTGGCAAATATGTTTCTTAACGGTTTGCCCTCTGGAACATCTGCATCAGCTCTGAGATTAATGAGTCTGTAAAGTTTTTCAGGATCGTGATCCTTTTTTTTTTTCCCTCGCGGCAAATGGGTTGAAATAGTAACAGAGTGAGAGTGAAGCAAAAAAAAAAACCACTTAATGAACCCTTTTTAATGTCTTCACCAAGAAAAACAATAAAAGGCAAACTTATTTCTTATTATCTTATCTCATTTATTAATTCAATACTGTAGAAAGTCTAAATTTACCATGAAAGGACAAAATTGTTTGGTCAAGTATGTTTTTAAACAGTCAATCAAAATCAGACTTTCATGAGAAATAGTCCATTTTAATCCTCACCTCGAGAAAAAAGACATATTTTTTTCTTTGGAGCGTTTTTTAATTTAATATCTTCGACACTCTTAATTTACCATAAAACTTATTTTAAAAAAAAGTTCACGCAATTATGTTTTTTAACCATTACAAAAACAAATCAGACTTTTAAATTATTTTATAGATAGATGTTAGCTCAAACTTTTGGTAAAGCATGTTTTAAATAAATAAAACTATTTTAGGTTTAAGGTTTAAGTTACATAATTATTGTAGGTTAATCCTGACATGCTTAAATAGGCCCATAGAAATCCTACTTATTGAATAGGACTCTCTTAATAGCCATGATTGATGCCTCCTCCTCTGTGGCCCCATTGACCTGTGGTGTTCCCCAGGGCTCCATCCTTGGCCCCTTACTCTTTAACAAGATGCCACTGGGTCATATTGTAAATAGGTTAAGTCAAGTGACTCACATTTTTCAACACGAAATACTGACTCAAAATAAACTCAACCCAACAGTTTAGCCTGAAATCAAAGGGTTAATTAGATTACTTCCTTCATTATGTACTAAAATCTCTTAACCGTTGTTGTTTTTAGAACACTATTCTACTCTTACTGGAACTTTTCTGGCTTAATCAAGTAACATAACGCGGTTTTACTAAGTCTTCAAGCGCTACAGAGCCATGATTAATGGCCTGTTTGACCGGTGGTGTCCCCCAGGGCTCCATCCTTGGTCCCTTACTGTTTAGCATATACATGCTGGCGCACTGGGTCATTTTATTAACAGGTCCGGTCTAAAATGAGCTCATCCAAACAGTCGGGCAGGACATTTATGGGTTAAATGTCTTGGAATGATTCCTTGAATGAAGCAGTATCCTCCTTACCTGGCTCCTTTCATCAGCAAATAAAGGGATTTGCAGGAGCCTTGTCCGCTGGAGTGGCGTGAATGGGCTTTTATGGGAGAAACACCGCTTTGGTACGGGGTGACATGAAAGGGGCTGGCGGGCATCGAAAGCGAGACTAATACCCCTTAGAGGGAACAGAGGTCCAGTGTTTCCCCGGCGGCCCGTCTGTCAGGTGGACGCGCCATAATTCATGTAGCACAAGATGTAAGAAAGATAGGAGTGGGCTTGACCCGCCGTGGTTTCCTCATTGATCTGGTTAGAAAAGCGCCGCTGCTCTGTCTTCAGGTATGCAGCTGCGTCAGATTGGATGGGTGTAATAGATCCATCTCTTCACCGCGGCGCTTGAGTGGCCTTGAAAGGCCGATAGGTAGCCGAAGCCTCTCCGTGTTGTCCTACAGTACCAGCCCCCGCAATCAGCCCCTCTGCGGTGTCTTTTTTAATTGAGCTTAGCCTGATGAGTGCTAATTGGTTCGGTCTGAGCTTTAGCCGAGGCGCCGATATAAGGTGCTGCTTGGCGAACGCCTTTCTTTTAATCTCCCCTGCTTTACATTGTTGGGGAATACTCGCCACCGAGAAGCGGCGTGCCATCTTTCTTATGGAAATGAACGCTTCTGCTGGAAGGGGAGAGAGAAATGACACAGAGGAGTACTTCTGGCGTCCTTTCATTTTCAACCAGTGTCCTTCTCTTTAGAGGCTTCGCCATGCAGATCTCCTTGCCCCTTGGCTACTGATGTTTTGTCAGAAAAAAGAAGAGCCGACTTGTTTTGTGGATCAGCTTTCTGTAGTGCCGGATTTTCATTTTTTATTTTCTTCCTATTTCCTCTGTCTTTCATGCTGTTTTTTTTTTTTTTTCCCTGCCTTGAACCGGGCTGCCAAGAAAAAGGAGTGAAAAATCAACAGAAAGGCTCAATCAGATGCGATAGAGTCTATGAGGTTTTCTCGAAAGCACTGGAGGAAAAGCATCTGAGTGGGGAAAGGAATGAGACCAAACTGTTCCCAGTCACTTTTGATCCTGCCAGTTCAAAGTCCCCATAGAGCAGAGAGAGGGGGGGCGAGGGGGCGAGGGGGTGGGCTCTCGTAGACACCTAGCTCTGACCTTCCGTCTGCGCGCATGTCCTTTGAAAGTTGCCTTGTTTTCATTAAGCCGCCACAACAGTTTGACTAACTGCTAACCCCCTGCGGTATCTTTATTAAACATTCTTTACATTTTCAAACTACTAATGCCTCAATTTCTCCCAATTAGGCGCCCGTTGCTGAGCGGCAATTGAATAATTTAAATCATTTCAAACATATCTCTGATGTTTGTAATGGACTAATTCCTGTGAATTAAAAAAAAAGAGAAAAGAGAAATAAAAGTCCCATTATTGGCTCTTCTTCTCCTTCTTCTTCTTCGTCTTCGTCGTATTCTTGTCTGAAATGCAGGCTGCTATAATTAGCTTAAAGTCGTTGCCACAGCGCGGCCTAGCGCTACTTTTTCTTTTTCATTAGCGCGCTTAACTAGTCATTTGGGTAATGGCTTTGGAGATTCCCTTTGTTTTCACCTAGATATTCTTTATATGTAAATATTGAGATCATTTCCATAATGTGCCCTTTTTATTCATCGTAGAATAATTGATGCATATTTATTGCTCTGTAAACTTTGGTCTTTGAACGACTGTGTGTATAGTTATCGCCCACATTTTCTTTATTATATCTGCAGTTGTACTGTATTATTAATATGTGTGGTAAAACATTTATATGGATTATGTTAACAGGGAAAGTGATTCATTTGATAATGGATGCAAATCTTTAGTGCTACTACTCTTTTTTTTTTTAACACCGCAGTGGTGGGAATTACTGATTGTGGAATTAACAGCAGCAGGTTTTGAGTTTTAAGCCAGACCCCCCCCCCCTCAGAAGTTTCCCCTGTGACTATCACACTCATAATACGCATCATTGAGTAACCAACGACCTCTTCATGTGTCTCAGGCCTGGAACTCCCCTTCATGATGATGCCACACCCCCTGATCCCAGTCAGCCTGCCCCCTGCCTCTGTCACCATGGCGATGAGCCAGATGAACCACCTCAGCACCATTGCAAACATGGCCGCCGCGGCGCAGGGCCAGAGCCTGCCCTCCAGAATGGTCACATCTGTTATAAAGGTAACTTTTGAAACAGGAAGCAGCACGACTTCCACTGATGTCATCTTTTAGTCTGCACTTGGTGTTTATTTGGCATGTGTCTGTCGCTGCTGGGGTTCCAGGAACGCGTGCCGGACAGCCCCTCCCCTGTTCCCTCCTTAGAAGACCACAGGAGGCCGGGGAGTCACCCGTCGTCCCATCGCAGCAGCAGTGTGTCCAGCTCTCCAGCGCACACGGAAAGCTCCTCCGACAGGATACGTACGTAGCCTCTGACAGAAAACTGGTCAGGATGAGAAGACGAATGTTTGTGCTGTGTTTTATCGTGTGTTAGGTTTTTATTGCACATTAAAATACTACTAGACCTATGCTGCATCGGTAGATCCCTGAATAGACCCCGATCTCCTGGGTTGTACAAGCAATCCCCGTGTTTGAAATTTGAAAAAATGTTTGCAAACTGTATTTCGTAGGGGAAAAAAAACAACTCCCCTTAGTGGGTAAAATAAACATTATGAGGGGAAAATATGATATTTACAAGATGGAGGATTAATTTCCATCAAAGTTGGACTTAATAAGACCAACAGTTAGGAAAAAAAAGGCTCCCCCTAGTGAATTATTTCTGAACTATTATAGTAATATACAACATAGGAAAGATAAATCCCATCAAGTCGAGTCATATGCATCAAATTCAGACTGAATCTGACCTACGGTTGAGGAATTATATTCCACTTTTGGAGATGAAGCTCTTCCTCCTGTTGGAAATATACAACTTACCTTTCCAATAATCAATCCAACTCTTCCTCGCACAAAGCTCTACGTGGATATACATTTTTAAAAACGATCCGTGAAAGAGTGTTTGAGTTATGGCGTTAACATGAAGGCTCTAAACACTCGACGGGATGACGATTCCAGAATATTACTGACTTTTCGGGGGTATAAATATGGAATTCCACAGCATCTAAAACAACATAAATTCAATCAATAATTAATATAAAATGAAGGAAATGTTTTGGAAGGCACAAAATCAGGTTATGGAAACATTATGGGATGGTCAGAAGAGTTGAGATCCAGTTCAAAAGGGGGCAAACCGTCATGAAAAGTGGTCGCCACCATTAATGAAGACTAAAAGACGAAAAAAAAACAACAACCTGGATCTGGTCTGGAAAGGTTCTTGAGAAGGGACTTGAACTGGACTTTGTCTTCCTCTCTCCAGCGGTACACCATAACGGCCTGTCCATGAACCACGCCCTGCTAGGCCTCTCCCCCAACATCCCACCTGGGCCCAAAGAGGGAGACCTGGCCCACGATATGAGCCATGAAGCCGTCGCACACAAGAGGATCCACAATGACAAAGGTGAGTCCAGTAAAAGCAGCGCTGGCCCTTCATCATCCATCGTCTGCCTCACTGAACTACGTTTTCGGTCCAGTTCTTTCTATTCAGCGCCAGCATTGAAGGAAAATTAAGTTTTATGGCAGAATCTGTGGTGAAACTGGGATTCATGTTAACAAAAAAAGGCTTTAAGGAGAGCGGCGCTGGTTTGTAAATCTACAGAACCATCTGAGCGCAGGCAGCAGGATCAACCGGGCCAACAGCAGGACTCTGAGTTAATGTGTGACCCGAGGCAGAGCGGATCTCTTCCACTTTTTCTGGTCGGGCTGCCGTCAAGAACCTTTTAATTCTAATTATAGACCCACTATAGAATACTAGAATACTGAAGATTGTGTCATTATAATCAACTTTTAGAGGGTATTCTGTGTGAGTATAATACGTGACAGTAATACTGTGATACTTTCCCATTTATTTCACATTTCACACATGATAGAGAAGATTTAATGACAACATCTGACTTAAAGTCTATAGATAAACTGCATTCTTTCATCAATTTTCAGCAAAAGAGTAACCATGTTTGGGTAAAGTTAGAACCACTAACCCTCTGAGGTTTAATAAGATGTCACATGTCGTCCTCAGGTGGACCTGCTGCAGCAGCGGTTCTCAAACTTCTTCAATGATATAACCTCTTTGAATTATTTTATTTCAACCACCTGATCAGTGAAGAATATTTTTATTAGCAGAAGTGACTTTATGAAGATCCATGAACGCAGCTATGTCTGATTTAAGTAAAGCAAAGTTACCAAACTTTTTACATTAAATTCAATATTGTCACAAAGTTCATGACAATGACATTTTTTTGTCATAATGTATTAGAAATTAATGGTAACTGAAGGTTGAAATACATTTTTCACTTAATTATTATTTCAGGATCCGAATATCAATCTAATAAATAGGAATATCTGTTGATTTTGACTGAAATTTAAGATCCAAAACTTCAAGGTCGCTGTAACATTTGTTGCTAATTGGACATATTTTTCTTTTAAAATTTTTCATATGATGATTAAAGTATCTCTATGCATGAAAAACTAATATTCACATTCCCACGTGTGTTAACCTTAAACACAATGAGACTTTTTGACTCCTACAGCACAGATAGAAACTGTGGTTTCCAAAAAAGAACCTGTGGAATTTCCACAGGAATTGAAAGTTAAGCCGTTTGGACGTAAGATAAGCTTAAAAAAACACTTAAAACTACACTTTTTTTTTTTTTTTGTCTTTTTAAATTGTTTATCGAATTAAACATGTCGCTAAGCGTTGTTGTGATTCTCCTTTTAAAAGAAAAATTAAATGAATTAATTTACGCGCCCAAGCAGCAATAACCTCCTAGAATAGAAAGAAGTAGATGATTTTTGACAGTAAACAGAAAAAAAAAAGCAAAGCAAATGTGTTTATAGAGCAGATTTTGTCCATTACAGGTCATTCAAAGTGTTTTAAAGACAAAAGAACGAAGCATAAAAGAAAAATTAGCTGCATAAAAATGCATAAACGGTGTCACACATTACAGTTCAGAACAACAAAAGAAGCATAAATAAGCTGATTTAACTTCCCATAATTACTAAAAACATTAAAAGGTCACTGTTTATCCTAATGTATGTATTTTGTACGAAGCCTCTCGCCAATGTCAGCTGGGATAGGCTCAAGCCCCCGCGAGCCTGAACAGGTTCTGATAAGCGCTCAACATAATGAAGGAATATGTTCTTTGTACTATGACTCCCAAAATTATCCAGGTTATTAATTAATATTCACTCTTCGTGTATAAATGATTTAAGTGACAGGTGATTTTTTTTTTTACTTTTTCCGCCGTCTGGCGCCCAACGATTCAAATTCAAAGTGTAACTGAGGGCGTACACTTAAAATGGGCTTTTATAGTCACAGATGTGTCGTTATTTAAATAAAAAAAGATCAAATTAGTTATGCCATTTGTGCATTAATGCGGGAAACAATGAGCCCTGAATTAATAAGAATAGACTCTTCCACCTTTTCTGATGTTTTTCCCATCATCCTTAGTGAATGCACCGAGCAAATCCAGAGGAAACGTTTTAATCATTATTAATAAGAGAAGTCATTGTTTCATTGTAATTCTGCAGTGTCTGTAAATAGAAACAAAAAAAAAAGAAAGATAGATATCTACTGAGTAAAGCAGATTGAATATTAAAAAAAGAAGAAGGAGCAAATAATAGATTTGAGTATTCTCTGTTGGTTTCAGCCGAGCTGGGGCGGGGTGAGCTGTGATGGGTGGTGCAGGGTGTGAGAGGGGGAGGAGGAGGAGGAGGAGGAGGAGGAGGAGGAGGGGCAGTGAGACTGATAATGATATTAAACCACTGTGGAAATCACTGGGCTGCACGTTCCCTGTTGGCTGAAGTTCAGTGTTAGACCTTCACTCGCGGGGTGTGAAACAGTGAATAGCAATAATTAGCAGGATCATGAGCTGAATTTATGGGTCACAAACTGAAGAACCGAGGATGTGTGTTTGCGGGGGGGTGGAGGAGGTGGGTGGGGTGTTGATATTCCGACAAAACGGAGATAGCATGAGCGCGCTCGCGCTGAATAAAATTGTTTTCCCTCAGAAGGAGGAAGCCCAGATTCTCGCTTCTCGGCTGAAGTGGCTCCTCCGTCGCCGGATAATCAACACAAATGGACTGTAATTTCTCCGCGGCGTTAGAGGAGAGAAAAATCAAATGACCCAACAATCCAACGCCAATCCGGTGCCGGTTGACCCCCGCGCAAACACCCGCCGCTTTATCTCCGAGATTGTCAATTCCTAATATGTCACCGGACTTGATTAGGATTCCGAGCTCTCCGGCGCCAGAGCGCCAGAGGTCTCAGGCTGTGGAAAAACATTTTTATAAAATAACCCATTAATGCAGAGGAGTGCAACTAAATTAGTTACCAATTTGCTGAGCATGAATTAATGAAGAGAGCTTCTCCCGGCTCCCACAGTTGTAATTTTCATAATAACCCCGGACCTTTATTTGGCAGGTTGTTTAGTTTTTTCGTTTGAAGGTTTTCATTAGTCTAATGAGGACTGTGCAAGGGCGAGCAGTCAGCACAATTTACATGAGGAAGCTATCATAATAAATGAGGCAATTTGAATAACATGCACAGGTTTATGCAGCGAGATAAGAGAGATTGTCGCAGCCAGATTCACCAATACATTAGAACCAGCTAATAACCGGAGTAATTCCAATAAAAGCTTTAAGTGAAGGGAATAAAATTAATGACAGATATATTGAACTGTAATCATATGATACATGATGCATTAGATTAATAAAAATAAATGTGGAGGGGACGCAGTAGGCCGCCGCCGCCGCCGCCGCCTGACGCTTTGTTTATGGCGAGCTTTTTAATTAGGCTTGCTCATCGCATCAGTTTGTTTAGATAAATGAGATAACATTCCAATGGTTTAATGATATCTCTCCACTTGTTTGATCTTTATGATCCTGGCAGAGCATTAAATTAATCTCTCGCCGCGCACCTCTTAGAAGGGAGCACAGTGGGCGCGGGGGGAAAGATGCGACGCACCGGCTCGTATGGCGGCTGTTTGAATGGCCAGACACCTCAGAGACGGCCACTATAATGTCACATCACTCACTTCCTGTGAACGCGCCTCGTCTTTTTCATGTCATCTCTGCTGATGAAGGACAAAGGCTGTTTGTTGTCGCGTAAAAACGACAGTCTCCAAAGTCGTGTCACCCGCTGCATAGCAACCAGATGGTTACTCTGTATTTCTTTTTCCTTTTTTTGAAGGGAGGTGGGCGGGAGCTGTTGTCTGAACCTGATTTCTTTTTTTTTTGGTCCATATTTCGCCGGATGAAAAACAAAAAAAGTGGAGTTTAGATGACGTGTGGAGGGAAAGGGAGTAAAAAAAAAGAGAAAGAACCCAGTTAGAAAAGCTAAGTTTTATCTCAAATGTGACTAATTGAATCGCTGCGAACGGAAAGTCTGTGGCGATGGCTTCCGACGAGCCTCTGTCTCATGAAACAGCAGGTAGCTGACAAACAAGGGGAATTTTGAAAGGTACTGAAGCCCTTGGCTGTAAACTCACTTTGGACATCAAACACTTGACATGGTTTTATTTCCTCGGGCAGAAGGTGTTTGAAACACAAGCCATATGCATGGACGTCCAACTATAAGAGGTTTCTGTAAATACCATGTGGCAGTTTTCAGCGTTACGCCAACAACCACTTTGAACCACTTTACCTCGGCGCGCTGCGGCTAAATGTGCCTCACATCTTTTTACCTCGAGCGAGAACGTCTGACCGGAGAGTCTGAAAAGTAATGGTCAACCAGGTTATCAGTGGGCCGGGCCTGTTATTCATACAGCAGGAAGGTTCTGGGTTCAAACCCAGCTGGGAATCCTGGGCCTCTCAGCGTGGAGATTACTTCTCCTCCTGTGTTTTTGTACAGTCCGAAGTAGTCTATGTAATGTACATTAATCCGCCATAACATTACAACCCCCTGCCTAATAATGTATAAGTCTTCTTCGTGCCACCAAACGACTCTGTGATAGGCGGTGCATTCTGACACCTTTCAATCAGAGCCAGAATGGACTGGTTCCACAATTTGTGCCAGAGTGGCTCTCCTGTGGACAGTATGGGCTAACCCATGCTCCATATTCACATCAATGTACTTATAGAATAGAACAGATGCCTTTATGTGCCACATCTAGTTGGTTCTCTGCATTTAAGCCCAACCCTCAGAAGGAGTGGGCAGCCATCTGTGGCACTCAGGGGGCAATTTGGGGTTCAGGGTTTTGTTCAAGGACACTACCACACCTAGACTGAAAGGTCTTTCTGTTAGGGGGACAACCCCCCTATACTCACTGAGTTACAGCCGACCGTTTTGGCACTGCCGACCTGGGAAATCTAGGAACGGTCAAGACCCACTGGTCTGGAGAAGCTCTGACCCAGTAAGTCAAAGTCGCTCAAATCTTCACGCCAGCCTTTTTTTCATGGTTTAAACTCGGCTGATAGATGCCAACGTAACCAGATAATCTGTGTTATTCTGACGTCAGCTGTGAGGGGTTGAAGTGTAGTGCGGGATCAGCATCTGTCCTGCAGGCTCGGGGTAACTTGTAGACGTAGAAGTCCGTCTGCAAGTGGGTCTCCACCTCTAGTAGTTTCATTATGTTGGTAATAATTATGTAAATATGTTCTGGTGTTAATATTTATGCGTTTATTATTACGTGCCTAAGATGCAGTAGAAACAGTGAAAATGAGTTATTACGCGCCTAAATATACGCCTAGGGAGCATATTAGGGTTCATGCTAGGGGTCTTGCTTCAAGGACTGGCTGGGATTGAAGGATCACCCTCCCACCCACTGAGCTACAGTGGGTTATAATGTTATGGCTGATCCGTGTAGGAGAACTGGAGAGTTTAAAATTGCCTCCAGGAGACACGTCTTTGATGAACTGGCTTCATCCAGATTGTCCCCCTCGTCTTGACCGGTGTCAGGTGGGATAGGCTCCAGCCCCCTCCTCAGCGACCCAGAAGGATGGGATCCAGGATAAGTGCCTACAGCAAATGGAGGGAAGTGGGTAATATGATATAGGTGCATGGTTCTGTATCTTTGTTGACACAACAGGAGATGCGTTTGTAATGTCCTCTCCGGCACAAATGGATGTTTGTGGTGCGTTATGTCACCCAGAGGTGCCTCCTTTCATAACTGCTATCAGCCGGGCCATCGCTGTCTGTGAGAACGCAGCGGGCGAGGCCGGATCCAAACGCCTTTTCTTTGTCAGGATGCTGACTTGATGTCCAGTTGATGAGCTCAGGGCCGCTGCCGTGTGAACTCTCTGCAGTCCCAGTTTGCCGTCTGAATGATGAAGAGGAGTAGGTTTCACAGTCTATTACACGGAGCGGTACTGGGCTGGACTTGCGGACCCTGCTGGGCTCAGAGATGTGATAAAAGATGAAAAAGAGATTTATTTATTTATTTTTTAAAGTAATTTTTATCCTTGGTAGCCTTTCTTCTCTTTCTTTGTATAATAAACGTTAGAATGATAAAAATAAAATAAAAAGCAGGGGAAGTTCCGGCTCTTTGGGTCGGCCTAAAGTTTCAGCCTGGGTCTAAATATTTCACTGACATTGATGGTATGTGCGCCGAGTATCATTAAAAGTGGGATATTTTGGGCGTAAGCTCCTTCTCTTCATCTTCCTGACTTTAGTGCGTTGCGTTTTGTTCAGTCCTCTCGATGTCCTTGGCGTTGGGAGCTTCAAACACATGCTGACTACCTGACTTTCCCCAAGTCAGGAGGCAAGATCATTAGCCATCACAGCCCTGAAATGCGACTTGGCAGACAATAATGCTTTATGATCAAACAACTTGTCAGTGCGTCCTGTTGAAATGAAAGAGTGCAAAAAAATAATTCAATAGAGGATCAATCAAATTTCCCCGGCCCCTGTGAGCAAGATTGCTGATGGTGCAGAGGGAGAGAGAGAGAGGGGGGGGGGGCAATTCCTCGAGGACACGGGAGTTCATTTGGATATTTGTTCTCCCCCTCATGAATGTTCCATTGCGTGACACCATCTCCTGCTAATCACATTTCACTGAGAAGGGGGGATGCTTTTAGGGACGTTGAAAAGAGAGAGGTTCTTTTTAATCTTTGAAATGCCTCAAAAGTGACAGAATGCTTTCTCCTGCCAAGACGTGAGCCCAGGATGGGGAGATAAATATGCTGTGGTCAGCTAAGTGTATCTAGTGAGCAGAGAGGCAAATTTAATAATGCATTATCATTCACTGGCGAAGGTGAAATCTCCCTGTCCATCAGAAAGCTGAGGCCTGTTTCATGTTACCCTTCACTGCAAATGAACAAGTGCTTTACTCAGCCGGAGCAGAGATGCACAGTAGGCACCGGTGCCCCACTACAGGCACCGCTGAGGACCGTCAGGGAAACCGGTCTGCAATCAAAGCAATCATCTCTGGGTCTTGACTGGAGACGTTAATGATCACAGTCCTTATTGCAGATAAACCTGTTCTGTTTTTTTTTGTTTTTTTTTTCCCAGCGCACGCCGAGCGTTTTACATATCTGAGCATCTGCTGCGCCGCCGTATTTACACGAATGCCCTTGGACAACGGAACAATTATGAAAATCATGTCCGAATGCCGGAAATTTGTGATTCAAAACAATGCAACTGTTGCGGGCAGATAAGGTTGACCCTGAATATGTATTTCTGTACTTTTGGAGGCATTCCGTCAGGCTTGTTTGTGTAATTTACATGTAAACAGTAATTAAGGGATGTTAGCGGCATTCCAGGGCCGGAGCTCTGCCAAGGTAAACACCAGCCCTCGTAGTTTGCCACACAGTCCATCATGTTTACAGACTTGCAGAAGCCGAGCGCTTGTTTGTGTGCTCTGCCTTGGCAAAGCCCGTAAAACACAACCGACGGGAAGGCGGGTGTGGAGCTTATCAGCTGGCAGTCGCCTCGCTCACTTGAGGACATTGTGAGTCAAACCTTTAAATTTTCACTCGGCGATAATTACGCCCGCTATACTTGAGCTTTTATATCCTTTCACTGAGAAAGTAAATCATTCCTAATAAAGAGAGGAAGAATAGTGGGCGGAGGGAAAAGTGCTCCAGGACTAATTCTCTTCACTCCCTCCCTCCCCTGCTCTCTATTCTGCTTTTTTGAAAGCTGCTCTCTGAGTATTCCAGTCACCTTGACTTTGCAGCTGCAGCCTCGTAGTCTGTTGCTTATCCCGACTAACCCCGGTCTGTCAATTAGGTGTTTAAAAATTAATCTCTTTAACTGGAAAAACCATGCCAGGCTTTCTTCCGTCTGTAAATGAAGTGTTATTAATTCGCCCGGCGCAAAGCCAGTGTTATGAATAATGTTATCAAAACAGATTTCCACTCGTTTAACACATCACTCCCACTAAAACCCTTTAAGTATTTTTTATAACTGTGAAACCAGGGACTGCTGCTAATGGATTTGCATCCTCTTTTCTTTTTTTTTTTGACCTTCTGCACCGGAGGAAGGACTCCGAGCCGGGCCTTTCAAAGTTTTCCTTTTTCTGCTCTCTGTGTCTTGTCTGGATTAGTCGTCATCAACGCGTCGCCGCCCCTTCCTGTAGATTTGTAATGCCGAGCAATGACACCAATATGTCTTCTTTTATAAATAGATGTATATATATATATAAAAAGAACAGTCAAAACAAAATATCCGCTCTGGGTTTCACCACGGATATTAACACGACCAAACCAGGAAGTTAAAAAGGAAAAATCTTTCAGCACAGTTTAACAACAAATCGAAAGTATTTAAACAAAGTAAACCCACTTTTTCTCACAGTACCGTAGATCAGTCAGTCATTATTATGTTGTTGCGTCTGCTTTTTAAGTGAGCCGGACCCAAAACTCCGTCAACAAAGTGTTAAAGGCGCATTGTGAGGTTGTGATTGGATAATTGAACGGATGTGGGCGGGACCAGTGAGAAACATGACTGACAGGTGGTTACTTCTGGATTCTGGATCGCTGGATTCTGCATTTTGATTTTCTGGGTGAAGTGGAAGGCGCGTCATATATTTTTCAATATTATTTCTAATTTCTTTTTTTCTTTCGAAATCTTGCGCCCCTAAGAATTTTGCACACTGGGTAACCGCTCCTCTGGCAACGGCCATGCCACGCAGTAGCCCCTCCCCGAACCCAATGAGGCGCTGATCCAGCTACAACACCAGGTTAATACTTGTTAAACTTAAACCTGACGATTACGGGGGATTTCCTCTCTCGTTTGTTTGTTTGAATGCTTAATTATCAATATGTAATTGGCGCTGGCGTGCGTTTGTGATGTCGCGTGGCGTATTCTAGCTATCGGGTGGAAACAGGAATCCCCTGTCTCCGTCTAAGTTAAGCTGCGGGAGAGGTTGTCCTAATGAATTAATAGATGGAAAGCTAAACAAAGAGTGTGAAATAAATGGCTTGATGATTAGTGGGTCGCAGAGATTAGCGGGGTGTACAATACAAATGATCCGCTTTTGAAATAGGAAGGATTCAGCCAATCAATAGTTTAGACCGTTTTAATCTCTGGGATCCTTCTGTCAATAAGTGGACCCGTCTACTGGGGTCAATATGCAAATACAATCAGAACACCTTCAAAGAGCCTGAGCGTAGCGCCCTTCTTCCATTATTATCTCCAGCTCATAGTCAATAGGTAAATTATAGAAATCTATTCAAGACAACCCCGCTGCCAGAGCCACAACTTTATTTTCCCTCCTCCGGCGTTGGCCTTTCCCTCGACGGCCCGGACTAAAAATGAAGGTGGTGGATTTAGCGCAGGGATCTCTGACCTTTAATCACCTCCTGTGTCGACCATTCTGAGCGAGATTGTCTCTCGACAAAATACCATTTTGTCTCGGCTGCTGTTGGCTTTAAGAGCTCATTTGAAGGCGCGCGCCGGCAGAAACAAAGTCCTGTATGCTTTTATGCAGCCATCACAGTCAGCCAAGCCTGTAATCCTCAGAGGTCCGATAATGACATAGCCCCTGCATTTATTACGTGGAGGAGAGGAGAGGAGAGGAGAGGAGAGGAGAGGAGAGGAGAGGAGAGGAGAGGAGAGAGGGAAAACGCTGACTTTGAACAAATGAACACTCTGACCTTTATGCAATAAATATGACATGGGCCGCATAAAAAGACAAGATATCTTCCTCCTGAATGGAAGTCAACACGGTTTCTGCTCCCTCGCCTCTTGCTCGCTCTCGCTCCGTTTCCATCTCCTTTTTTTCCCCCTCCATGCCTTTTTCAGCTCGTGGCTAAACCAGTGATGAAACCGATTTTAATTGTCATAATATTCCAATCTGTACTCAAAAAGTGACATTTGTAGCTCTGCTGGGAAAGAAAATGTCATTTATAGACAATCATCTGTCAGTATTCTGATCTTTTTGTTTGTCTATTAGTTTATTTATGGGTTCGTGAGGGAATTTTTCGAAAACAAGTGCCTTCAGAAAATATGACAGAAGACATAAAATACAGACGCTGGATTTGCTTTTAGCCGATTGTCCCGAGAGTTTGGTCACATTTTGGTCAAAGACGTTCACATAGGACAGCAAAGTAGATAAAGCATGATAGTTTGTAAAAGTTTTAAAGGTGTTACATGCTGACAGTCGACCTGAAAAAGCCACAACACACAACAAATGAAAATCAAAATGCTTTAAAATTCAACACATGAAGAAATACATGCTACAAAAAATGATTCACATGTATAAAAATGTGTTGAAAAGTTGTACCGCATAAAGAAAAGCGTGAAAGCCAGAAAAAGCAGAAAACCATAAAGAGAAACTTGCTGCAAAAGCCACAACACCTAAAGAAAAACACACACTCTTAAAGTCACAATATAATTACAGAATCCTGCTTCAAAAAGCAGCAACAAGTGAAGAAAAAGCCACAACTTACCAGGAAAACACGCTGCAAATATCAACGAAACAGAGGCTTTTTTAATGCTTCATTGACAGAATAGAACAGATATAGCGCACAACTACTTAAAGACACGTTTCCGTTTGTCGTTTCTGTCCGCTGTGTCTCTCATGTCTTTGATGAGACGCTTTAACTTCCGGGTCGCGCGGTCATGTGACCTAGAATAAAAACCTCAATCAGCACAACGAGCTTCTAAGTACTTTTTTGTTAAACTAAGGCATAAAAAAAAATCCCCATAGTTGTTATTTCATTTCCAATACGCTAATTGTGAAGATTAATACAAACAATATTTAAAAAAGTAAATACATAATAGATTTCCGACTTTTTTTCGTATATTTGATGGGAGTTTTGCTAAATACATTGGAACACATACGGTGACACGCCAACAAAACATCATAAGATGAAAAAACAAGACTTTCATCAAGACTTAACAGAAATGAATCGACCATTTGGACAGAGAGCATCAACTCTTCAGTTTGTTTTTTGGTCATCGCCCTGTTGACGCCTGTTGAGCGTCGCGATTGTCCCCTTTTGTCACCTGGCGCCGCCGCCGTGACAGTCAAGGATTTATGGTTATTTCCTCCGTGCGTCCCTCTGTGGCTCTGTCTTCATATGGCCTTGAGAATACGATTCAATTTATTAAGGCAAAGCAATGGACTCATTACTCTAAAAAGGTGGCGAGAGAGAGGGAGTGAGAGAGAGGGAGTGAGAGAGAGGGAGTGACACACCGAATTGGTTATTAATGGAAAGGCACAGCCATAGGGCAGTTGAAATTTAATGATATCCTACAAGAAAATATGAGGGTGTCACTCTCCAAAAAGTCATGCTAAATGTCAACATTTTAAGGTCCCGCCGCTAATTTTATGCCTGTGCACAGTAATGTTTTGGAGAACATTTAGGAAACACGGCCCAGTGGCCAGCCTGATTATCCCGCTCACCTTTTCTCCTCTCTCCAAATGGGTTTGTGCAGCAAGCGATTTCATCTCTAAGTGAAGGGAACATTAGGGAGGAGAGGAAGAAAAAGAGCGATAGAGGAAAACACGGCGTTTGATTTTCATGCTGTGATAAGAGAGTGGGAGCCAAATGTTACCTGTTAATCTGGCCCAAACCGACCGGGGCTCTTGACTTTGTCCCCCAGCAGGGATGGGGCAAACACTCATTTTCCTCTCTCCGTGATGAAAAGGAAATTAGCTTAAATGTGATGAGGGCACATTACTGTGTGTGTCTTTGTGTGTGTGTGCGTGTGTGTGTGTGTGTGTGATTGTTTTCATATACCTGCACTTGAGTTTTCACTTTCTTCTTCTAGCCTGCAAAACATTACGAACGTGTGGATGCAGTGTAGACGAATGATGGAGAGATTGGTTTTCTGTGGATTATCAAAGCATTCTCATATACGCCGATCAGCCGTAACATTACAACCTCCTGCCTTATATTGTTTAGGTCTTCTTTTTGTAACCCAAACAGCTCTTCGTGTTCTGAGGCCTCCCTATCAGAACCAGGATTAACTTTTTCAGCTATTTTTCACTAAATTATCTCTTCATGGGGATCAGACAAACTTGGGCCTGCTGTCATTGTTTCACCGGTTGCCTTTCGATCACTTTTGTAGATTGGGAAAACCCCAAGTCCTGCAGTTTGGGAAATGATCTTACTGAGTCATCTCGACATCACAAAGCCAGTCAGATCCCTACGCTTACCCATTTTCCCTCCTCAAGTATTTGTGTAATGAGCATAAGGAAAGAATGATCTCTCTCTCTCTCTCTCTCTCTCTCTCTAAAGATATATTACATAAAAAAAACAAGCCGGAAAAAGGTTTGAACTGATTTCAATGAAATTTCAGGGAACGTTGGGAGCGGGGGAACGGGTAATTTGATTTTAAGTTTCTTCCGGACGAAAGCTTGGATCCAGTTCTTTTTTTAAATTTTTTTTATTTATTCCCTCTCTTAAAAAAGCAGAGCCGTGACTCATCTTATTCTGCTTCTAATGGGCTTCTAGTTAGATTTAACGTCTTCTGCTCTCAAATAAAAAATGATACCCAAAATAAACTTAGAATATCTCCGCATCTTGGTGTTAATGGGCAGGTAAGACCTCAAATCAGTAACATTGTACCTGTTACTATGCGTGAGTATCTTTAAAACACAAAATAATACAGTACCACTTTTCAATGAGACCCCCAACACCCCCCCCCCCCCCCCCCCCCCCCCCTTAAAGATTTATAAATGGCTTTTACTTGGACTAATTAAGTTGCAAACACTTTACAAATCATTATAAGCTGCTGTAACTCATTAGATATGAAGGGTATCAGAGACCTGATGTTTGCCAAATAGTGAGCACACTTATCTCTACTACTAAGTTCATATTGCTGAATAGTGGCCCATACTAATGAATCGAGAGTCACGTAATAAGCTGGTTTTAAATGTTAATTAATGACTGATAAAGTGCTTACAACATCATTTATATCCTACTTATAAGCCATTCATAAATCCTATTGTACAGGGGTACAAAATTTACTAATATGTCTATTCCTGCCTTATGTTTTTAAAAGGCTGAAGATTAAAAAGGCTATAACATCAAATAACAGTAACACCAGAAACTATTTGATACCAACTGCTTTAAAGTAGAAAGAAAAACCACAAAGTTCACAGTTTGTGTGGGACAGATCCAGGATGACTCCATTATGCAAAGCTGGATAGACAAAAGTATGAATTTGGATGCAAAATACCACTTATGTCCACCAGAGGGAGCTGCATATATACACTTCCACCTTTGACTGTGGTATTCTGCACTCTGAAAATGGCATTAGGTAAAAGCCCAATTATGGGCCGGCCGAGAAGAACGTACTAAAGAAATTAAAAGCAATAAAAATCTAACACCTTGCTGTTTTCTTATTCTATTCCAATTGCTCATATTTGCATACATTTGCATAAATCACAAAAAAAAATATTTTAGTTTGAATCTTTTGAAGGTTTGAAAACCTAAAAGATAATTTAAAAAAAAAAAGGCATGAAATAGTATTTATAGTCATGAAAATAAGCTGACCTGCTATTTTACCTGTGGAAAAACCACCGCCCATTTCTTGCTGAATTCATTTTCCATCGCCGAGCCTTCAGAGTGCAGACATCATTTGGAGGCTGAGCCTCATGTTTTTTTAATTGCTGAAATTGCATGCATCCATGCTTTCCCCCCCCCCCCCCCCCCCCCCAACTCTGCATCACTGCATGTACTGGAAGACAGATATTTCCCCTGACAAGATTTTCCAAATGTTAAGTGCAGGTGGAATAATGCTGCGTTAGCTGCTAATGTCTGTCCGAGAGGTCATATCCACTCCATTTGGAGGAGGCGGACTTCTTTGCAGCTCAGGCAGGTCATATCAAATGTAATTGTGCAGTGAAAAAGCGGGGCGCCTTGCTTTGTGTTGGCTGTGTTGACAACCTCAAGGTTTAGCATTCACTTCTCCTGCTGGGAGGAACACAGGTTTGCAAGGACAAAAGCTTCACCTGTCAATATATCACACTGACTGGTCGACCGAATTTACCTCTGCTCTCCCTCTCTCTGCTATCCCTCTTCCTCTCTGTCAGTCCCTCATTCTCTGCACAACCATTCTATTCCAGCCTCCCCTACCTCACACCCTTCCCCACCTATCCATCCATCCATCCATCCATCCATCCATCTTCTACCTTCAACCATCTATCTCTTCGTCCTGGCATCCTTCTCATCCTCTCTCGCTCTCTCTCTCCCTCTCTCTCTTTGTGTGTCTTCCTCTCCTCTCCCGCTCCCCGCTTGTGAGGACTCAGCTGAAATGTCCTGAGGGACCCAGTTTCAAACACAGGAACCAGAAACATATGGCACATTTTCAACTCCCAAGGTCAATTACAGCTATTTATCCAGAGATTGCAGCTAAATTTCCCAAGGTTTCTTCTAGATTTACCACAGATTGCAATGTGTGTCTGTCACATTTTTAAATCAGCCCAGTTTCCTCTGCCTCTCTCCACCCTCGCCGACTTTCCATCAAATATTTCAAAGGCTTTCAAGTGAGTTTAAGACATGTTTTATCTCCGGTTATCACGGTGCTCCATCTTTTTCTTCGCCGCGGCTTCTCTGGGTCCAAGTGCCGCCTGCGACACAAATCTAATAACATGTAAATTGGAGATAAGCCCAGATCCCTCCAAGTGATATTTTTTACATTCATAGTTTGTCAAGTCAATTCCTTGGCCCCCGTTTTAGCTGCACAACACATGAGGAGTGAGAAAATTAACTGGATAGGTGATTCATCATTGCTAGCACTCTGTCAAGGACTCCCTCTGCCGCTATTGAGAGCAGGGGGGGGGGGGGGGGGGGTTCGTTTTAAATTATGGCATTTCATTCAGAATGCATTGTATTTACAGCGTCCCATTTTTATTTGTGGCTCCTATTATCCGCCGAAACAGTTGCGCATGAAATGTTATTTGTGACAGGGGTGACCTGCGAGTGTTTTTCCACACGGTATTTTATAGTCGGAGGTGCCTTAACTGTACTTTCAGCGTACGGGAAGCACAAGAGGCTGTCACAGCTGCAGTTGGCAGCCTTGCTAGTGGAAAAATATCACCTGGAAACGGAGCACTCCATTCCACGGGCCCCCATCACTCCGACGCCTGTCGCTGTAATTAAGTTGAAGTCAATGATTCTGGAGCAATGGTGAGAAGTAAACATGAAAACACATGCCAGCGTCTGCAGCCAGGAATAGGGAAAACGAGGAGGAAGGGGGGAGGGGGGGGGGAATAACATAAGAAGCAAAGAAACCACAGATCTAGATCTCGTTCTGCTGGAATTCGCATTTGAGATTGATGAAGCCACTTTTGATTATATTGATTGAATTAGTCATTTATTAGCTCGCCCATTTCCGTTCTTTGAACACGCCGGGAGTCGCCTACGACTCCTGGTGGAAATGTTATCTGACAAGAGGTGCTCGCCGGTAGTTGGAGTCTGTCGAACAAAACACGCTGTTTGCTTTTCCCGGAGCATGACAGGTTGTTTCCCCTGCAACAAAGCCATCAAATATTCTGTGTGATCCAACATTTTGTTGCAGGGGAAGGCCTGCTGAGTGGGACGCCGGAGTTTGTTAAAGCAATGATTTATGATTAATGCCAACACTAAATAAGGGACAAAGTGCCTACATTACAAATCAATTACAAAGCTACAACAGCAGACCTTTCCCCGAGGTCTCCTAACGTCTCTAGTTGTTATGGTGATTTTATTGGAGGTGGGTGAAGCGAGCATATAATGCGCTCAATACATCTATATCAACCTGAGCTGGAGCCAACTGTAATGCTTTTGATCTCTGATTAGCTATTTCATTGAGAAAGAGAGGGACTTTCATGTCGTGCCACCGCGTGAGGAGAGAATATTTTGCATCCCCACCCAGACGCCCACCTCAAAAAAAACCGACAGCTCTGCAGCAGACAAAACAAATGACCTCCTTAAAAGTCGGCAATTCATTATTTTTTTATGAAGTCGAATTATAAACAAATTTTAATCCATTAGGCAACCATCCATTCTAATTAATCAACAGAAGTGAACTCCATCTGAGAAAAAGGGGGAAAGGTTGTTTAATCTCTCCACGGACCAGCGGTGCATATTTCACCATCTTCCCCTCGCCTGGAAAAAAAAAAAAAAAAAAAAAGGAAAAGCGTTCTTCAAATTACAAAACCTAAACTGTGAATCCTAGCACTCAAGTTTTGGCGCGGAGATGTTTCCAGGGCATTTGCAGATGCTTCAAATAATCTCCAATGTTTTTGCTCAATCTGCTCAGAGGATGGGTGAAATAAATACTTTAAACTAATTAATGTAAGACCAGCTGTTCCCAGCACTTGGCTGGCATTGGTGAATATTGATGGGAGGAGGAGGAGGAAGAGGAGGAGGGGGGGGAGGAGGAGGAGGGGGGGTGGGCTGTTCAGCTCCACTCAGTATTTGTACAAGATTCCGCCTGCCACATAAACACACATGAATAGTGGATGACAGCAGAGTTGGAGCTTCACATTAGAAAAATAAAACCGCCATTTTTCCATTAAATGGCGACCTAAACAAGCGATGGTGCAGACTACTTCCTGGGGGAGCCTTTTCAGACTGGATGCACCGAACTACCGCTCTGCAAGATGGTTGCACTTACAAATTGCTGGCTTCATAAAAAGCTCACCGGACAAAAACATGTGTCGGTTCTGATGGGGCAACAAACGGCACCATCTGACATACTGTTTTCATTTGACCAGGCTGCCGGTTCGCCTCCTGCGTTCTCTGCTTCCCCTCCGTTGCGCCTCTTCCCTCCTCCGAGGCCTGGTGAGGCGACTGGACAGCAGATGGCAGGGCCCTACCCCTCTGCTGGTGATGAATGGAGGATGATGTCATCTTCGCTTTGACAGGCGTCCGTGCACGCGTGCGCACACAAAGGAAGCTCAAAGCCTCCAGGGTCAAACTGAGAACCTGCTCCTGATTTTGGAGTCCGCATGACATCTCTAAAATAGGGAGCGCTGGATTTATGTCCTGGTTGATATTGCTTAACCCGGCACTCTGATCTAGAGATGATGCCATGCAAACGGGAGTCTCCAAGGGATCAGGCGCTCCACTAAATTCCTGCAAGGACGGGGCGAGCTGGGGTTAGCTACTGGTCATCAATACATGCCGCTGGTCATTTCAATCTGGGATCAATACGCGTCAGCGGTGCCAAAAAATACTCTCATGTCCACCAGCCAGTGTTTTCCGGAAGTTCCACAAGTACTCAATGAATGATTGATGAGGCTGTCATAGTGGGTGCCACACAGGAAGAACCTTCTTGGTTCCACTTCCTGTGTGTTCTGTACATGTCTGTTTGCAGAAACATGCAATAGAGGTGAATCCAAAATCTGACTGTGTTGAACTTACTGTTCAACTCTCTACAGATGTTAGCTTTGATAGGCTCCCGCCGCCCCCTCCTTGGACCCCGCCCAGGATGAGCGGTTAGAGGAAATTGCTGGATCGATAAGTGATTGATCAATCTTATTGTGTTTCTTTGCAGAGGACAACTCGATGTGCACCCCAACGGCACGAGATAGCTACGAGAGGTTGTCGCTGGCCGGACAGGCTCTGCCCCCCGGCTTCCCCTCACCCTTCCTCTTCCCAGATGGCTTATCATCTATAGAGACTCTTCTCACCAACATACAGGTACGGTCCTCAGACCCTTCATATCAAGGCAGCGTTAATAGGTTTGGACACAACATGCGCAGAAACACACAGTTTAGAGCTCCGGTTGTTCTGTTGTGGTGGTTCGTACAGTGATGGATGTCCACACGGAACCTTCAGCCTCAAGGAAGTCGGGAAATATGCCCACGCTCTGATTGATACAAGCTGCTTTGTATAATATTTAAATGTGATATGGGCTGTTTTTAAATTATTCTAATGGCAAAAAGTGTTAATGAGGAAGAAGAGAATCGTGTTTTTGGTTTCACTGCCGCCGCTGGTGATTCGTTCCTTCACCATTCAGGCATTATTTCTAATATGTTTGCTTTAAAACATTGTGAATCAGATCCTCAAAGCTTTGAACAACATGATTTAACATTATACTCTACATGTTTACCCTCTACAGGAAGTAGCCCACTAAGAGGATTCAGGTCCAGATCAAGAATTGGGTTGACAAAGTAGAAGAAAAAAAAAAAATACCTAAAATTGCCCTTTTTATTCCAAACTTTACCCCAAAAGTGCTTGAAAATAACTTTACTTGTGTTACACTTATACAGCAGCTTTGGAGTCTGACTGACCACTCAGAGTTCTTTTCACAGCACGAGCCAGAATTCACACCCATTCATACCGTGGTCCATCTTTCCATTCCATTTTCTTTATCGGAGGGTGGAGTCGCGGCGGCAGCGGGTAAAGATAGGAATCCCAGCTTCTCCAGCTCATCAGAGGGCGTCCTGAGGCGTTCCAAGACCAAATGAGATAAATAGACCCTACAGGGAATTCTGGCTGTCCTCCCAGTTGGACATACCTAGAAAACGTCTTGAAGGCGTCTTGAAGGTGTCATAACCAGAACCCAGAACCACCTCAGCCGGCTCCTTTCTAAAGAGCAGCGTAGGAGCCTTTTCTCTAAGGCCCAGTCCAGACCCCCCTGCGATTGGAGCTGAGATCATTTGTATACTTGATCTCATTCTATCAGTCAATACCCAGAACTCACGACCATAGGCGAGGGTCGTAACAAAGATCGACAGGTACATTCAGAGCTTCACCTTCCTCTTCTCACAGGGGTGGCAGAGGCTAACATGCGACGTCCCACCTGATCATCAAAAGTCACCAAAATGGGACCAAGCGTTCAGTGTCTTCCCTTCCGGTACCTTTCCGGTTCTTCTTTCAGGGTGACTCCAGGGAGGGTACCGGAGCTGGAACCAGAGACCCTCCAATTGGTGGACGACCACAGCCACTCCACACACTGGCAACATCCTGATAGTTAAATATCTGAAATCAAGTTCCTCTAAAAGCGTCAACCACCGATGTCCTTGAAGAGGAACTCTGAAAGATCCAGAACTAGTTAACCTTGTCGAGCTGAGCCAACTAGTATTTACCGCCTCAACTAACCCCGCCATCACCATGAATGTGGCGGAGCCAAAAACACTCCATTTGAAATCTGACATCTAAACTAATTGAAGAGTGAACAGCATAGAAAACTAATTATTACAAAAACAGGAAACAAATCAGGTTTTTTCTTAAGCAATCGAATGTTTAATTCAAGACATCTAAACGCAGAATTATTCTAATTTAGAATTTTAGAGCGCTCCGTTCTCTGCGAATAAGCACAATCAGCCTGCTAATTATGAGGTGATTATCATTATTAGTCATCCACCTAGCAACGGAGTTGGCAGGACCATTACGGCGACAGATACACCCATCTGTAAATCTACATACAAATCCACACAATACTCATCTACCCATAATGCCATTTAGACGTCAGCTCAAACAACCTCCGTCAGAAAGATGGATGTACTTGCCTTCTGTCTGAGTGTAATGATGTGTGCACGCCGATGCCCTTCTCATTGCACTCGTACGGTCGGCGCCGGCGTCCTGCCTCTGCTTTAGCTCCGTTTGGTAATTAAAGAGCCACAAGTCTAAACCCTCGCCGTCTCCCGACACTCCACCGAGTCGTCTTCGATAACGATCCTCATGTTGAATATTTATATACAAATCAACAAAATGAAACCAAGCAGAAAATTAAGATAAAGCAACTTCGAATAAATTGGGGTCAAAAGAAACAACAATTATGGAGATATAGTCGAGTGCGTTTGATATGATTGAAAGTGGTCGGGGAACGATGGCGAGGAAAATGGCGGCTCGGCTGTATGATCAGAGTGCCTTTTAATTCCGGACTGTCAGGAGTGTATTTGGAATGGCAGCAGTGTAATTGACCCATGATGAGATGACTGTCGTTCATATTATTCCTGCTGAGCCGGGTGAGGTGCTGGAGAGTATTTAGACCTATCCTGGTAAAACTGTCAGCTCTGGAGTTAAATAGGTCAACTCAAGAGAAGAGATGCTTTCAAACTCCTGTCCGTCACACAGACCCGTCTCGTCTCTGGTTGGTTCTGCTGAGGTCAGGCATCATTATTTTAAACTAGACCTACGCTCTCGTGCTGACATCAAGGGTATTTCCCCCCAAAAAGTCCCCAATCCACTGTGTTATACAAGCAATTCCCCTGATTGAACTCCTCGGATTAAATCGTATTTTTCATAAAAAACAAAAGCTTTCCCCAGTGATTTCAAAGTGAATTATTTGAATAAAATTCCCCCAATCTGGTTTAGAAATAGTCTATAGTTTAGAAATGATGTCGGAAAAAAAGGTGTTTTTCATTAAAAAAAAAAACTCCCAGTAGTGAGTAAAATGTGTAAAACTATTGGAATAAAATTATAACATATATAAGATTCTTATGCACCTAATTTTGACTAATTCATACCAACAATCAAGAAATTATGGCCTGAAAATGTTGGAGATCCCACTTACGCTATTTTCAACATTTTACGGTATATATGTATATATGTATATGTATATGTATAAGAACGTTGTTGTGATTTATTATTACCCTTTTTCAACTACTATTATGTACTCTCCCAAAAACTTAATCAACATCCGTTTCATCAAATAAGATCAAGTTCTCAGTTTCTTTATTTCACTGCTTTCAAATCTATTGGTGCAAAAATTGGATTATTGGGCAGACGTTAAACGTATTTTTAACAGTTCCTAAATAGTGATGTAGCCCCTTTAACATCAAACATGAAAGCCCGGCTCCAGTTAGGAGAACACGGGTCCTCTCTGAGACGATGAGCTGTTTCAGTCACACATGAACCCACTTGGTTCTGAAGTTAATGCAATCCTTTCCATAGGACTCAAACTTTCCTGAACTTCACATTTCATTTCTCGCTGGACCTCCGGTACAATTGTGCACGTGAGAAATGTTGCAGCAGAGTCGCCTAGGTTGGTTCCGGTGTTTGGAGCCGATAACGCCTGGTCGTAGGTTTTCCTCACACGTAATGATGATGGACTGTGTTGGTTTCTGAACTCAGTAGCTCTGTTCAGCTAACGTGAAAGCTAACGTAAAACCTGGACTGCGTTAGCCCTCAGCTAACGCGGACTCTGAGTGGTAGCATGTGAACTGAACCCACATGTTGTTAGTGATTCACTTCCCCAGTGACAAACCTTGAAATCCCATGTGTCATATCCATCTTCTTCGTCCCTTTATTTGTGCAGAACCCCCCAAAATCAGGTCCACATGTTCAAACACAGACGAGTCTGTTTTATGAACTTCCTCCCATGGCTGACGATCACATTTGCTGACCTCATCAGATGAAAACCATCAAGAGTTCAGTTCTTATTTGTAACTTAAATGATAAGAAATATATATACTGATATATCGATTATTTTCTTAACCCCCACTAGAAAGACCAGTTCATCGTCGGGTCAACACCAGAACCCCTTTCTATCCAGATAATGTGCCAAAAAGAAGTAGAAAACTAGTGTCCATGAGCAAAAACGGAATAGCGTCCTGCTCAGCGGCACCGGTGTCTGGTTTGACATTTCACGTCACACTAGAACAGGGATAGAAGAGTTACCAACCTTCCCTCTGAGATGGTGGTTGACCTCATCTCCAGCTTGGAGGGGGGGGGGGCTTCTGGACGTTGGGAACATTTTTGGTTGATTTTCTTCTTCTCTTAGTTAGCTGCTATCTGTCACTGCATTTGTCCTTTTATTTACCACAAACATCACCACCTCCCTGCATTTATACCTTGCAATCATAATTTGCACTTGTCTGATTCACATCTCTTACTACCTCCACTGTCAACACAGGCGGGAAACGACTCCTATCCTCCATTATTCCTCCATTGGGTTTATAAAGAATAAACAGTGGGGGAAAAAAGGGGAACCAGGTCCTCCTTGAAAAGGTTGTGTGAATTGGGTTATTGCGTGTTTTTGGACTGCGGGAGGAAGCCGGGGTACCGGGTTGGAACCCAATCTAATGTGGAGAGCACATAAGAACTTATCACCGGTTGGGATTTGAATCTTCTTGCTGTGACTCAACAGCACCAACCATTATGCCACCATGCTGCACATCACTCCATCTTGAAGATCTTCGGTGGCTCACCCCACTCCGTCTTCCTGTTCCGTGCGCAGGGCCTGCTCAAGGTGGCGATCGACAACGCACGGGCTCAGGAGAAGCAGGTGCAGCTGGAGAAGACGGAGCTGAAGATGGAGCTGTTCAGAGAGAGGGAGCTCAGGGAGACTCTGGAGAAGCAGCTCGCCATGGAGCAGAAGAACAGAGGTACTTCCTGATGAATACCTGTGTGTGTGTGTGTGCGTGTGTTTGTGTGTGTGTGTGAGTGTGTGTGTGTGTGTGTGTGTGTGTGTGTGTGTGCGTGTGTGTGCGTGTGTATGTGTGTGTGTCCTCACAGGCCCGTGGTCTTGATAGCTCCTGAACGTTCACACACTTCTGCCTGTGTGTTTAATGTTTCTTATTGAATCACTGACTTAAGTGGCTGCGTTTCTTCGGTTACACACGGGTTTATCCGCCGCCGAGCGCCATTTTTCCTGCTCTTAGTCGCTTTACATAATTGGTAATACGCTTTAAGTCACCCTGGCTCTCATGTTAAATGCATCAGCCTCATATGCTAACTGTCGTTTATGTTTAATGAGAGAAATTCATGAAAATTATCCCAATAAATTTTTCAATTTGCTTTAATTCCCTCCGGCAGTTTGTTAAGTCTCACTCAGTATTTTCTTTTATTATGGAAGACCGTAATATATTATAAAACATTTAGCTTTAATTGATTTGGCTGTTTTCTATTACACTATGTAATATCTCTTTTTTTTTTCATTTTAAATGGAGGTTATTATCTAAATAATCAGAGTTAGAATAATAAAAATGAGAACCGCCTAGCTCAATTATTGTCGCTGTGGTCTTTCCCTCATTCCAGCGATCATCCAGAAGCGTCTGAAGAAGGAGAAGAAAGCCAAGAGGAAACTCCAAGAGGCGCTGGAGTACGAATCCAAGAGGAGAGAGCAGGTGGAGCAGTCGCTGAAGCAGCCCTCGCCCTCTGACAGCATGCGCTCGCTCAACGGTCAGACCCTCCACAGTCAGACACTCCCAAAATGCAAAGCAAAACAAACATTCCCACTCGTTAAGTCATGTCAATACACATTTCCAGCCATGGTAAAGTAACTAATTACACATATCCACGCACTGAAACCTCACTTCCTCTCTCCGGAGCTCAGGTGTTGCACGCCAAACACGACGGGCTCGTAAAACAAGATTTACAGTCAGAGTTTAAACCAGCCACTGTGTCAGAAAACGTCATTTTGATATGTGAGATGGTGATTTTTCTTGCCCCCCCCCCCCCACTTCCCATTCATAAAAACTGTCACGATCTGCGGTGATTGTTTCATCAGCAGTGCACCAGTGCATCATGGGGGTTTTTAGACTCGTAACCAAATTTGACCAAGGCATTTGTTCTTTTGGTCCATCCACACACTCTGGGGGTCATTGGGCTCCAAGGCTCCGTCTCTCCTTTCTGAGTGAGCGATGCTGCGAGCGTGGCTTTCCTGATGGGTGGGTGTCGTCGATGTTTAACGGCGGCGATTCCTCTCTTCTCTCTCGCAGACTCTCTGACCCCTGAGATGGAGAGTGACCGCGGCAGTGGAAGAACAGATGCTGAAAGGACAATACAAGGTACAGGGGCTCAGATGAGACGATAAATCTCTCTCTCTTTCTCTGGCTCTCACTCTTCCTCCCTCCCCTCACCACTGCCGCCACCACCCTCACCTCTATCCCTCTCTCGCCCTCTCTCTCACTCTCACACACACACACACGCACGCTTTGTGAACATTAGTGTTGCTGGGCCTGCTGTTCAGGCATACAGCTCACCATCTGGGCCACAGCACTAGGTCAAGATCATTGGTTTCTGCAGAGATAATATTGTTCTTTAACTTGACTTTTAGTGGCGGCGGCGCTTTTTAGGGAACACAGCCGCAACGGAACAGTTGACAAAAGCATGAGCAGAATGAAAGAAGTTGTTTGTTTGCAGCTCAGGAAGCATTAATGAGTCATAAAACCTCAAGAAGAAGCAGAATCCGCCCTCTGATAGCAATAAAAGAGGCAAATCAATCCATTTTATGAATAAGTCTTGTACATTTTTAATGGTTTGTTTGTTTGTTAGCCTTCGGGGTGCAGTCTGTGTTTGGGGAAGGGCGCTGCGGCGATAACCTCTGTAGACCGTCTGCTATCTGTGTTTACCCAGATACAAGACACATCGCCGAGGTTGAAGATCCTCATTATTACTCGAACGTCTTCCTCCGCTCAACCTCCCTTATCAGTGGGTGAGTTCCCAATTTATCCGACAAAACGCTCCGTGTGATTTACAGCGGGAAATATTCATCTTTCTTTTTTCCTTTTTTTTTTTTTGTAAAAGAACTAATAAGTTAACTCTTTAATGTGTGATTAGTCTACTTGAAGCCATATTTTGTCAAAGGGGCACAAAGGGAGAAAATGCACTACAGGAAATGATGACTGCTCCTTAATTAAATGTCATTCAGACACTGCGGGGATCTGAAGCGGCTTGATGTGCGAAAAAAAAAAGAGAGAAGGAAATCCATATGTCATCATTTAAACACAAAGATAACTCACGGATACAGCATAATTATAGCCCCATGTTTCATACCGAATTAGTACATTTAGCCTTTTTTCATTTCTTTACGCGGCCTTTTTGTAGTCTAATTGTATGGAATGAAATAATGTGAGCGGTCTTTATGTATTATTATTATTATTATTATTCCCGCTCAGATGTGAGATCTACACTGGAAAAAGTGTTTTGTTGAATTTAAACGTGGACAAAATATGTTTTATTCAATCCAGATACTTTTGTTTTAATGTGATTTTTAAAGTTGAATACTTTTAGAGTCAGCGATCTTCCCGGGAAGAAGCTGGAGTACCAAACTCAGAGATCACCTCAGGTTGGGATTGGAACCCAAAACCTTCCTCTTGTGAGGTTTAGCCACCTCGTCATCATGCAGAGTAAACAAAGAATTGTTGAGGATTGGTAAAACTCGTTTGAAATTGAGTATTTTCAACTTAAATGATCATTCTTCTTTTTTTTAAAGTGTATCTTTGAGCCTCATTTTAAAAGCGTCACCATAAAATATGGGATTAAAACGTGTAAAACCACCAAACCCTCCAGTAGTCACCTAGTTCTGTACTGTAAAAAAGACAGTAGTTGATAAACTTCAAAAATACTTCAGATGGTAGTACACAATCACGTTAAGTATTTTCAACTTAAATATTAAACTTGGATAGATTCTTTTTTTTTATGACCTATTTTACATTTTTTTTATTGATTCAAAAGAGATTTGTGGATATTTATTAACCATTTAAAGTCCCTGTTAAGAAAAAAAAAAAAAGGGTGGAAATTTTTTTTCTTTATTATTTATATTTCTTTATTAATTTTATATATTAGACACTCTAGATTGACCATAAAATGACAAATCATTTGCTCAAGCATGTTTTTGTAACAGTAAAAGATAAAGAAAACCAGACTCATAAATAAAATGATTCCATGATGAAATTTTATATTTAATCGACAATTGTCGATTTTAATTAAATTAGCTCAACCTGTTTGCGAAGCATGCTTTTAGAAAACTATATCGAATATAGTCTAGTTGGCCCCGATTAATGGCCCCTTTGGCCCGTGGTGTCCCCTAGGGCTCCTTCCTTGGCCCATTACTCTTTAACCTATACCTGTTGCCACTGGTTCCTATTATTAACCGTTTCAGTGACATTTTTTCAAGAGGAAATAGAGAATCCAAATGGGCTCAGCACAAACAGCTGCGCATGTCCTTTCAGTGTTTTCTTTTTTTTATTTTAAGATGAATCCGATTTTTTTACTTCTTTCCATCTAAAAATCTACGTTATGCATTGGCGGATTGATTTCTGCAGCCTCTCAATAACTCCGATTCCTCTCCTCTCAGAGCGGACTGAAGGAGGTGAAACTGAATAAGAGGCAGCATTTTGGTGGGGTTCTTTTTTTTTTTTGTTCAATTAGAGGAGCATTTGTCTGCCACCCGTGTCTCCCCTGCTCTCCTCTGCAAGCCTCGCTGTATAATTAACCTCGAATGGCAAAAAAAAATGATGTTGATAAATTACAGGAGGAGAAGGGGGAAAAAACAAGCCTATCACTCGTATGAAAGCCGAGAGAAACGTGTGGGTTTATGCTCAACTCCAAAACTAACGCCAGAGAGAGAGAGAGGGAGAGAGAGAGAGAGAGAGAGAGAGAGAGAGAGGGAGGGGGGGATAATGAGAGCATAATTTTAGAGAACTAATTATTTCTATTTGTCTTTTGTCACACTTCTCTAATTCTGCGATATTAACAGAGTCTGTGTTTATTAATTGCTTTTACCGTGTTTTGAATCGGTTCCAAGAGGAACGTGGCTCTTTTCACAGGCAGACAAGCTTCTGGGATTCAACCTCCTCGCCAGAACTGCCTGGCAACGCCGCACACGCCAATATCTTCCCCCGGTATCTCCTCCGCTTCCCCGCCGCTTCGCACTCGATGTGTTCGGCGAGTTTACACGACCCTGCGCGCCCAGAGATAAAGTTCTTTGTTGCGAGATTAAACATCAAAACAGTTAAAAGTGAAATTAAAATTAAATGAATGAATGTCACTGAAGCAAAAAAGACTGTAATTAATGGATCCCTTAATTGTCTTCATAAAATATTTGCATGGGCATAATTTGCATAATTTACATGTATTAATTAATCTTTCAAAAGGAATTTTATGCTGAGAGAAGCCAAAAAAAAAAAAAAATGCCTTTGTTTTATTTAGCATCTAATGAAATATTTATTCACTTTAATGAACTTTTCATCTCCATTTGAATATAGAAAAATACTCAAGTTTGAACATATTTTAATCAGACGCTCCTTCAAGTCAAGACGTCACGCACGTTTTTCAAAAATTCTGCACAATATTTGAGTTTGCGTCACATCCCAGCCCCCCTATAAACGTCGTTAGCATCACAACGGACCCCATTAAATCGTGTAAACCGGGCCGGCGTGCAGACTGCGAGATGAGCGTCCCCTCGTCATAAAAAGGTGTGTCAAGTTGAGCATTCTTTGTACTCTGCGGCCCCCTCCACGGCCGTCTGATCTCTGCGAGGCTGCATTCATGCTGTAATGACTTTTACACAGAACTCATGGCTGCTGCTTGAATAGAAGCAGCCAGAGTGCGATGCCTCAGAGACCTACGGCGGTGCTGGGTAATTAGCCGGTGTGTTTGAACGCCACTCGGCCCCCTCCCCCCCACCCCCAAAAAAACAGGCTTACTGTAAACACACACAACAAGCCTTTGTCGTCTCCGTTCTAAACAACATATAAGACACAGATCATGTTATGATCTGCTCAAATGTAAGTTAGGAATCACAGGATATAAGAGCAGGCTTATCCTCCGCGTCCGTGTGCGGCGGTTGTCAGGCGCCGCCTCTGCTCTCCTGTTGTGTCATGTCCGACAACTTGCGCTGCTAAATGTCTTTGTGCGCCTTTCTCTTTAACAGTGAATTATTTATGCGCTCTGCCATAGAGAGATGCGCTTTTCTTAAAGGCATTACCGTTTCATTCTACCGGCGGAGGAGTTGTAGAGGTAATAAACGTCAAACATGCTCCTGAGCTGAGCCTAACAGATGCTTTTACCAGCTCAGCTTCAGAGCGGCGGCGGCGGCGGCACTGCTCGCTCAGGCGAACACTCAGACAAGAAGTGTTTCCCTGGAAAATGGACAAAGCTCGTTAGGTTGGAGGTGTCTGGCGATAACGCAGTAGAGGGAACGTCTAGTGTTTTCAATAAACACTATTTCCTTGCAGGTGATGTCACATAGAGAGCGCTCTGCATCAGGAGTGCAGCATTTATTCAAACAAGCGTATCGGTAGAAGCACCTGGAGACTACTTATTACTACTGCTATTACACTGTTACATGTATGCATACGCCTATTACGGTGTAATTACACTATTACATGCATGCATACGCCTATTACGGTGTAATTACACTATTACATGCATGGATAAGCTTATAACAGTGTAATTACACTCTCACATGCTTGCATCCACTTACAACAGTGTAATTACACTATAACGTGCATGCTTATGCTTATAACAGTGTAATTACACCTTTACATGCATGCATACATCTATTACAGTGTAAGTACACTATTACCTGCATGCATAAGCTTATAACAGTGTAATTACACTCTCACATGCTTACATCCACTTGCAACAGTGTTATTACACTATTACGTGCACGTATACGCTTATAATAGTGTAATTACACTATTACTTGCATGTATAAGCTTATAACAGTATAATTACACTATTATATTCACGCCTATGCTTATAACAGTGTAATTACACTATTACATTCACTCCTATGCTTATAACAGTGTAATTACACTATTACATTCACGCCTACGCTTATAACAGTGTAATTACACTATTACATTCACGCCTACGCTTATAACAGTGTAATTACACTATTACATTCACGCCTATGCTTATAACAGTGTAATTACACTATTACATTCACTCCTATGCTTATAACAGTGTAATTACACTATTATATACATGCATAAGCTTATAACAGTGTAATTACACTATTATATACATGCATAAGCTTATAACAGTGTAATTACACTATTTCATGCCAAATAAGCTTATAACAGTGTAATTACACTATTACATGCACACCTATGCTTATAACAGTGTAATTACACTATTATATACATGCATAAGCTTATAACAGTGTAATTACACTATTATAACCATGCATAAGCTTATAACAGTGTAATTACACTATTTCATGCCAAATAAGCTTATAACAGTGTAATTACACTATTACATGCACACCTATGCTTATAACAGTGTAATTACACAATTACATTCACACCTATGCTTATAACAGTGTAATTACACTATTAAATTTGCGCCTGAGCTTATAACAGTGTAATTACACTATGACAGGCACGCCTGAGCTTATAACAGTGTAATTATACTATCACATTCACGCCTATGCTTATAACAGTGTAATTACACTATCACATGCATGCATGAGCTTATAACACTGTAATTACACTATTACGTTCACACCTATGCTTATAACAGTGTAATTACACTATCACATGCACGCATAAGCTTACATTAATTCAGTACTTCTCCTTCAGTTGTAACATTAAAGCGTCGCCACGGCATCTTTTTCAATCTTCTTCAACTGCATGTCCTCTTTCACAACGTCCGTAAACCTCCTCTTTTATCTTCCCCTTTCCTCCTGCCTGGCAGCTCCTTCTCCAGCATCCTTCTACCAACAGATCCACTATCCCTCATTTCTGTGTGACCAAACCATCTCAATCTGGCTTCTCTTACATAGTGTCCAAGATGTCTAATAATAATAATAATAATAATAATAATAATAATAATAATAATACATTTAATTTATAATGCACTTTACAGGGTTGTCCCACTCATGTGTCCTTCCTCGACATTCTCAAATCTTCATCCCTGCCACCAGCAGAGCTGAGCTCACTACATCCTTTTACTCCTATATACTCGTAAAACACTGAGAAAAAAAACATTTTTCTGCACACATGTGACTTAATTAAGGTTTTGAATGCAGTACGTTACTTCTAATGGAATATTTTTACACTTTAATTATATCCCCTAAAAGTCGGGATATTATACACCGCAGGTTCTACATGTTAACGCAAATACTCAAAAACTATTTCATGGATCATTTTCAAATTGTGTACCCAAATAGACCATAGTGTGTGGAAGAACTGGATTGATTTTGTGATTTTTAACTGTTGATTTCCAACCTCAAGCCGCTTTGTGTCTATGTTTAGCTAAAAAGAATTGATGCAATCAATTATATCTTGTTTTATTACCGAGCTCAGAAAATGTTCTTAGGGGGATTGCTTGCACAACGCAGGGGATCGGGGGCTTTTTTGAGGGATATGTCCTTGCTATCAGGGCGTAGTTGGAGTAAATGATGTGAAATCTTTTTTCTTCTTCTACTACATACAGATGAATAATTGGTTGTAAATGACATTGAATCACTTTATCTTCAAATCAGCTGCTGTATCCATGGCAACGCCGCTGAAACTTGAGCACCAGGGGGGCAACATTTTGAAGTTTCCCCACTGATCACATCCTGAACTGTGCCTTTGCTTCGGCAGGAAGTTGGCTGTGGGCTAATCCTCGGCTCCTGTGTGTGTCCTCTGTTGCAGATGGAAGACTGTTCCTGAAAACCACGGTGATGTACTGATAAGGCTGCCGGAAGCTGGAGGAAATCAACACTTCTGAATGAAAAGAAAAAAGACACGAAAAAAGAAAGAAAGATAGAAAGAAAGAAAGAAAAGAAATCCCATGAAGATTCTCCAGAGTCCTTTCCCCAGCCTGATTTAGAAGAGGGGAGAAGCCGAGCTGCTGTGTTCACCCAGAACGCAGGAGGAGGAGGAAGAGGAGGAGGAGGAGGAGGAGGAGGTTGAGTCTGAATGTAGAATTCAGTTGAAAAAAGCGGGTTTGATAGCGCATAGGCCGGCTTGAAGGATAAACCCACATATTGAGCACAGTAAAAACGTACCCGGGGTACGCCGTTGTGGTAACAACTCATAGTTTCTCAGCACTGAAGATTTTTATACTGTATCTCAGCCAGCGAGAAAAATCCGGCTCAAGTTCCGTTTTTTGTATTTCAAATTGAATTTTGAGACGCTTGAAGAAAAAAAAAAAACAACAACCTTGGGATGAGAGAGAGTGGGAAAAAGAGAGAGAGAGAGAGAGAGAGAAAAAAAAAGTGAATCGATCCTGACTCATCTGTTTGATTTCCAACCGTTTTTCTAAAATTGGATGAGAACACAATCAAGTTTCATTTTTAGCATTGTTGTACATAGGAGATGTGATGACACTGAGCGGAGAAGCCCGAGCGGGCGGATGAGGTATGTGTATATAACGTTAAGAGGTATTGTGTATGCAGTAGAGCTATTAGGCTAAAACAATACCGCCATTTATATAAACCTACAGTTTTTTGTTTTTTGTTCTATTTCTGAGCCATCATTCTTTCCTATAGCTGCCATTTTTGGTGAGAAAGCATGCAGGCATGTAAATGTTTGTCCTGGAATTATGATATTTAATAAATCCTATATTGTGCGGAAACAAATACTAGGGTTGACTCACTCCAGCCCGGATGATTTGGAAGACGAAAAAAAAGAAGAAGAAAAAAAACTTTCACTTTCAAAAATGAAGACTTTTGCTGTCAATAGTACTGTAATCTTTGTAACAGAGGTAATATTTCTTGGAATTGACTGTGCATTTTTTTGGGTCATGAGGCGCAACAATCGGAATCATCACCTCTCGATGCTTTTTTTAAAAAAGAAAACAGACTTAATTGTGATCACATGTCGGCTTGAGAAAAACAATCACTCATGACACAACATTTCAGAAACTGTTGCTAAACCCCGCCCCCTTGTTGAACGGACACTTTTTTCTTTTTTAGTGTGTTTTAAGATTTCCTGATGAGAAGAGAAGAAGAAAAAATCTTCATAATAATAATAATAAGTTATATATATTTTTTTTTTCCTTTTTCTTTCCCCCAATGACTTTTGAATTCTGGTGCTGAACCACCTGTGTATATTCTCTAGACATGAGCTGATGTCAGTCATTTTCCTGCAAAAACAGTTTAGCCCTTATGTGTTACAATCAGCAGGAAGAGGAGGAGGAGGAGGAGGAGGAGGAGGCGTGCCCCATGTTCACCATGTGTTTGTTCTTTCTGTTCTCAATGGAGTGTCTCGGTCTGTTGTCACTGATAACTTATATAGCTTCTCGAATCATCTCTTCATTGTACTTCAAGTTCAAATAAAGATAACATGTTGATGATATACCCTGTGAGTGGTTGCCCCCCGGTCTCAGACGCACTTTTCTGTCTCGCACGTTAGCTGCCGAGTCACGTTCCGATCCGACTCGGTGTCACTCGACATCACTACAGCCAACCGGAAGAGCAGAGGATGGTCCGATTCAGATTCAAGCACCTGTTTGATGCAGCATCAATAACTGTGTGTTGGTTCGTTTGGTTGTTTTCCAGCGAAAAAAAAGTCACTGGAGGGATTTCCACAAACAATCCACATTCTTTATTTAAATTGTCTTTAATAATGTTTGTGATGACATGTGATGATATTATACAACATTTTCCTTAATAACACAAAACTAGCCTCCAAATTCCACAAAATGTGGTGCCGGTTGGGATTATAGTTTGAAACTGAGATGCCATTTATGGCCACCAGGGGCTCCAAAGAGCAGATGAAATTCCCCAACTGGAAAGTGATTAATATTCATTCATTTATTCATTATCGGTAACTGCTTGTTCTGTTCAGGGTCACGGGGGCTGGAGCCTATCTCAGCTAACACCTGAAGGGAGGCGGGCTACACCCAGGACGAGTCGTCGGTTAATCACAGCCTGAAACATAATAATAATAATTATAATAATAAATCTATTACTATTATTACAACTTTTATATCATTTATTGATATATTTTTTATAAACAGCTTTATATCCAGAAAAACAAAGGAAATATAGATATAAGGGATGAAAGAAACGTTTAAATTTAATTTCCCAGCAGATCTGAATAAAAAGTCTGACCCAGCATTTTATTTTAATTGTCATCGTGTGATATTGTGTGACGCAAATGCCTTTACATTTTCCGACATTCTCTCTAAGCACACGAAAAATACTGGACCTAGTTCCGTAAAAATGTATATAGGGTTAGGTCTTTGGTCGTACTGGGCGGCTGCTAATGGCCACTAGGGGGCCCCCAAGAGTGCTATAAATTCTCCCCAGGAGGGCTTCATTTTCTTTTTATATCATTCATTCTGATTTTTCAACATTTTTTTTCCTCCAATAAAATATAGGAAACAAGTATTTTAAGGTGAAAGAGGGATATTGAGTTAGCTTGTAACACAAATACCTAAATTAATCGTTTATCGTTAAATATTTCCAAAACTTTTGCACATCTGTACCTACAATTATTTTTGATATTTTACTTTAGATACGAATGTATGATTAAACATTAATATCTATTTATGGACATTGCAAATTGTTTTGCTCTCCTTTATTCACCTATGTTTTAGATTTTTGGTTATGTCATCAAGAATATCCATCAGGATGAAAAAATTCTTCTTTTTTTTTACTTATCTTTCTTATCTTGAATTAACTAGATCTTTCTTAATCACCGATTAAAACAGCCTTTTAATTGGTTGAACTATTTACTCTGAATTCTGTTTTATTTAGATTCTTAGGTGATGAATGTGCCACGTGGTGCTGCATCACTTTGAATATCATGATGCAAAATAACACCAAAACACTCAAAGTTTAAACATAAATAAATAAATAGGAGCGTTAAAAACTTACATACTGGCTTTGGGATGATTTAAGCGACATGGAAAAAACTAAGATTTATATTGATAGCGGGTGTGAGAGATACACAGTGTTTTAAAGATCAACCATTAATCATAGCGACTTGTATTGAGAGTCGGGGGGGCCCACCAAATTATATTCTGCTTTGGGCCCTAAAACGGCTTGGGCCGCCCCTGCATTCTACAGAATGTCATTCTGTGGGTTTTTTTGTGCGTGTTTTTTTTAACACAGCGTTTTTTTGGAGACATACAGTCTCTCCCGTCATTTCTATTAATAATAATCTACCTAAAACATTGCAGATATATCGTACTGATCAAAAAAAAAAGGATCTTAGTGACACTCGCTTCGTATAGCAGGTTAGAAATAAAAATGCTACAGCAATCAAATGATGAGAATAGGATGTCCTTTCCTTTTATAGTGCGGAACAGCGTGTGTCCTTGTGTGTGTGAGTGTTGTTGTTTTTTAAAAGCGTGGGCTAATCCCAGATCAACTATGTAAATGAGGGTGTGACCAAGCTCGCTGCAAATAAATTATTTCAAGGGGACTTCCAAGTGTGTGACACTAATTCACAATATATCAGCCTAGAATAAACAGCGTCCTTTGAAGCAGCTGTAGGGTCACGCATTATGATGTACACTTAGAATATAAAGATATCTTTTTTATTTATGCCACGTTTTGGCCTCCCTATATTGATTTCTCTTGAGTGTTGTTTTTGTATTTTTTTGTTTTTTTTCTCTCTCTCTCCAGACACAACAGGGATCATTAGAGCAAAGCTCTAAACAGGTACGGCCCTTAAAATACATGGAAATATATGAAATCGACATTGAGAGACAAATTTTCTCCAGTAAGCAATCCTGAGTGAAATATGTTGACTCAGCACGCTCGCTCGGCCCGTTCACATTTTTGCATGCTTTTTAAAGCATGGCCGTTACACAGTCACAAAGATGAATAATTGACTGATCGCTGCATAATTCAGCGCCGCATTGTAAAAACTCAAGGCCTGAAATATTTCAAGCTTTCCCCCCTTTTTTTTCTTTTTTTTTTATTATTAAAAATGAGGTTAAAGTTTCAATCAACCTTGAAAGAACAATATGACACACAATGGGCAATCAATCATGGAGGCGTGCTCCTTCTGACTCTCCAAACCAGAGTGAAAGAAACTTCCACTTTTATCCATTTAATGACTCAATCTTCCCTTCCTTCTTCACGCCGCAGTGTGAACATTCCCTCCTCTCCCGTCCAATGAGCTCATGAGACGTGGGCTGTCCGCAGCCATTACTCAGATATTCTGTTTATTTCTCCATCTGATGCCTTTTTTCTTCTGCACTTTCATCCGAGAAGAGAGGCCCCGCAGCTACATGTCTCATATCACTGCACATTTTGTAATAAAAATCAATTCAGTACAAATATGACCATGAGGCACGAAGGCTTTAAATACCAAATGTGCATTATAGCTGTGTTGTTACATTTCACTCCACGGTGGCGTGGAAAGCACGGCGCTGATTGAATATTCAGAGTTTTTCTTTCTGCTTGACTTGCGGTGGAGACGCGTTCATGAAGACATCATCCAGACGTGATTTTTCCACATGATCCTCCTTCCTATTTCTGTTTGCCTGACTTCACATTAAACAATTTGTTTTTGTGCCTGCTTGACCGGGTGAAGATGGTTCCTCCTGACACTCGGAGGAGAAGTTCACACGTAGGGAATGTGGGTCCTCAAGAACAGCTGGACGTCTAAAAAAAACAAAGTATTGATTGAACTTTACATTAGAAGGACATTTCTGCCGGCTGTTTTCGTACGGCCGCTATCTGAACCCCATGGCATATTATTAGAATATTAAGAACTCTATATTAGCTTCTATTTCTGTCGTTCACAGGCCAAGAATGTTTCCAGAGGGATGGACTATGATTTAGGAAAAGAATCATCATTGTGTTTGTGGTTGAGTTTCTTGCATGTGTTATTACACAGTAATAAACGCCACACTACAAAGAAGCTAGCTGTCCGTTCAGCTCAGCAGCAATGTCAGCACACAGCAAGAAGGTTCTGGGTTCAAATCCATCTTTATAGCTGTGTGACGAGAAAGTCAGATTTCTTCTTCGAATTTTCAAAATGTCCTCTCGTTTCCCCCAGCGAGGGATTATCTTAGAAGCTGAAATTACACTTGGTGTTGGGAAAGCATCCACCCATTTTCGTAGCTACATATCCTGTTCAGGGTCAGAGGAGGGGCGGAGCCTATCCCAGCTGATGGCCGTGATGGGAAGTTCTCTGGACTGTTTGCCTTTTCATCTCAGGGACAATACAAGGAGACAGAAAATCATTCATGTAAAGGTTCACACCTAAAGTCACCCGTTCACCTATATTGAATACACCTACAGGTCCCCGGTGGATTGAACCCTGAACCCTTCTTGCTGTGAGGGCAGCAGGACAACCCACTTCACCACCATGCTGCTGGGACAACATGGGGAGCTCAAAAATAGAAATAAACTTGTCAACGTAAAGTGCCGCGGTTTTCAAAATAAAGCAGAATAAAGTAGATATATTTGTGTTCAAATTTTAAAAAAAATGAAATTTAAGTACCTGAAAACTTTATGTTAAAGTACAAAAAGTACCATAAAACTTTATTTAAAGTGCAACAAGTTGACACTGACATCCCGGCAGATTTTATTTCACAATTAAAAGCTGGTGAAAAGTTCCAGCAGCGCGCTGTGAAGTTGTATCGAGAGCATTATTAACTCCATCTGAGCTAATTCCTCGCTCATCATGGCGACCAGCAGATGACCATTTAGCGAAGGCGGCGTGTCTCAGAGCGGCGCCCCGGGTCTGCGGAGAGACATTAGGAAGGCGCGGGCTGATCGTCTGAAAGATACGACTAATGTCACCTAATCAGATAGACCATTATGTATTAGTGAAACTACAAAACAGTATTATCTGACAAGGGCCAGGCCACATTACCTAAATTAACATTTTGCAAGCGTGAACATGGAGGACCACAGCGGCGAGGGGAGGGTTGGGACTGCGGCCTGCGCTTAGACATTCGGCAGTAATTATTAATTTATGATTGTCTCTGGTCTTAATGAAAACGAAAGCCAGGAAAAAGAACAGGGAGGGATAATGTGGCGTGAAATTGAGTTTCATTTGTACAGGGTCCACCTTTTAACTCTACGCTTCTTAGGCGGAAATGGATCCAAGCCCCCCCCCCCACCCCCCCCCCCCCCCCCCCTCTTTCCTCCCTTTCTCTCTCTCTCTCTCTCTCTCTAGAGATCGCATTTCACTGTTTGGCTTTGTTTTTTGTTTTTTTTATATCATGCTCTCTCTCTCCCATTTCAGTCAAAGCAACGTGTTCACCTCCTCTCATCCTTTTTGTGATATTCGGGGGGGGGGGGGGGGGGGGGGGGGGGGGCAGCGCGCCCTTTAACATCTGCATTACTCCGCTGAGGCCTTTTTCAAAATGACACCCGGCTCTTTGATGCCTGATAACTATGTCAACAAGTTTCTTGAATGGAAATGTCTCCCCGCGGTGTTTCTTTCATGTCAACGAGGCCACGCGGGAAGGTCGGCGATAGAGACGGCGAGGAGGTGTGAGGGAGGCACATCGCAACGATTGTCTGACATGTAATGTTGTTGATATAAAACAAGACAGATGTTTTTATGCGGGCCGGATCTGCATTTAATGTCGATTTGAGGGCTCGTACTCGCTGCCAGAGTGAAGTGATAATGGGTCAAAAGAAGGAAGATGGTGGTGATAATGGTTCTCCTCCAAACATAAGGAGAAATGATGGACATCAGATCCCGTATATGAGATCACCTCTGACGAGGAGGTCTCACTCTGTTCGGTGAAAACGTGGGTGCTGATCCAGAAAAAGGGGACAACATTTTAATCACGTTCTCTGACATTATGAGAAGTTTTCTCTAATCCTGTAAAAATGAGTCGATCAAGCTTCATAAAACTCTGTGGCAGGGGTCCAAGGAGACAGTTTAGAAAATAAATAAAAAAACTATACAAAGTAGTCAGAGAAGTCCAAACCAAACCAAAACAGAACTATAAGAAAGATTCATGCAGATTCCTCCATTAATCTCTGAGTCATTGCCAGCCTCTAAATCTACTGATAACTCCAACAAACCCTCTGAGCATCACTCTAATGCTCTTTAGCGACTTATTTCCTGTGTTTTCCACTTCAGCGTCTCTTAAGTCCACTGAGCCCCCAGCTCCACCCCTTCAGAAACATCAAAGGAATCAAAGGAACGAAGGCAGCAATAGCCACATGGTGACGTCATCACACGAAACGGCTTATTATTTTCTTTTATAATAATAATAATAATACATTTAATTTATAATGCACTATGGCATTTATAATGCTGCGAAACACTTATCGTCACCAAAATTTTATTTACATTTTCAAATCAACATAGACCTTAGGGCGAGGAATAACTGGATGGATTTTGGGAAATTTAGATATAGATATTTCTGACAGTAGGGGGCGCCTTATCTCCAAATGTTTTAATTTAACCTGTTATTGATCTAATTCAGTCAGAATTTCGTCTACAAGAACCGACTCCAGGAAATATATCTTGAATATATAATATTTTACTACAGTAGTTCATATTTTACTCACTAGGGGGGAGAGTGGTTTTGTGTTATTACAGCATCATTAAGTGGTTATTACCAGTTCATAAACGCACATTTGCACTTTTTGCTTATCAAAACAACCACATCTAAAGGAATTATTGCTACAGTCATTACTTGCATCGCTCTAATCTCGTTGCAGCCCCTTTGTATCACGAGACTTCCGTTTAGTATCGGACCCATCAATGCCTCATATCTGAAGTTGCTTCTGTAAGCTTTCACGAAATTACTAAATCACCGCGCCTGGTTCTATTAAGTCAATTACATTTTTACAATTGTAAGCGATGGATGGTTAATTTAGTTTGACCCGAGAGCAGCCGACACTCCCCCAGATAGTGGATGGATGAGCCGAGTGACCACAGACGTGTGTGTCAGTGTGTTTCTGTGAGCGTGTGTGTGTGTGTGTGTGTGTGTGTGTTTGTGTGTGTGTGTGTGTGTGTGTGTCTATGAGAGACCGCTGGATTAGTCTTCATTTGGTGCCACTGTCATAAAGGCAGGGGAAGAGTGAACGCTGTGTGGACGAGCAAAGAAAACACACCGGGTCAGTGGAACACACACAAACACTAGCGCGTGAGCTATTAACCTCCCCCCAGCTCATCAACTTTATTTTGCAATCTTCCCTCAGAACCATTAGAATGCCCTGAAGAAATGACTTTCCAATTAAAGGGGATCTAGAAGAAGAGTTTTTTTTTTTGTTTTTTTTTATCTCTGGCTGCTGGAGTTCTTTTTTTCCAATAATTTAAATTGGAATGGATTTTTCAATTTAGCCGCTGACTGCTACGGACACGGAGCAGCGGGGCCAAATAGAACGGGGCTCCCAGCATATTTGTCCTGACATGTAAATTTGCACAGGCTTCTTCGTACATGCTGTTTGTGGTGGATCCGTGCGAGGCTTCGTGGAGAAGACGTTCTGATTTCGCTCTCATGCGTCCATGAGAATAAAGCCAGAAGAAACATTTTGTCTTGTGTATTTGAAAAACAAACATGCAAAAAGTCTCAATCTTGAACGATTTGGGCTGATTAAACCCCCGAAATTTTCAAATGTCAGATTTCTGCCAGTAGGGGGAATTCTTCTTCCTGAATCGTTGTTTTCCAGCCATAACTTCTCAACCACTGGTGTGATTAAGTGCAAATTTGGTGCACATGAATTGACTTAGGAAGACCTTTCTTGTATATATCATATTTCATTTTCCCTAATTGTTCAAATTTACTCACTATAGGTGCTGTTTTTACGAAAAAAAAAACACGTAAAACAGTTTTTCGGTCATAACTTCCTAACTGATTTATTCCAAATGTACGTCATTGATCCGCCTCAAGGATTTAACTGACATCTGTCAGTAAGTTACATCTGGTGTGACACAAGTTACAGAGACTGTAATCGATCAGATTTCACTCGATAGGGTTTTTTTTAAAGCAAAAATTATTTTTTTTAACGTTACTTCCAGCAAACTTGTATGATTATATTTAAATTTGCTCAAATGAAATGACACAAGGAACTCTGTCTTGTGTTAAAACTCACATCTTGCTGTCTTTATAGAAGTATGTTTCAGTCATATATGGACAGAGATCATTATTGAGTCACGTTCTATGTGAGGAGTTCAATCGGCGGGATGTCTTGTACGACGCAGGAGATTGGGGGCTTTTTCGGGGATGACAGCGTGGGCCTGGTTGAAGAATTAAGGGTTTTTTACGTATCACTCAGACCGAACGTTACCGTTACACTGCATAAGCTCTTTAGGGCAGGAGGGGAAAATAAGTGGAAGCAGGGAGCTCCAGCCTCCCATATTTGACAAACTACTGTACAGCTCTGAACTCCAGCTGCGGTCTAATAAGCATTTACTGCGCCTCAACTCCAGGAGCTCCTCTCGGAGTCTGCTTCAAAGCCAGATTCTGCTGGAGCTGTTTTACAGATGCGTCTCCAGAAGCGAGGCCGTTCTTCTGTGGACGAATGGTTCTGTCTCGCGCTCCTGACAGCTGCGTGGGCTTGTTGTTCGCTCTCTCCTGAGTTGTTTTAATAAAGTTGTTCTGCAGGAGTAGTGAGGGAAGATTAATGGACGCACAGGAAGTGTGGCAGTTGTGAGAGGATGCAGGACAGAGCGGGCCAGCAGCCATCTGTTCCCTCTCCTTTACAACTCTCTTAATGGAGAAGCAAAACCAAACAACATGGATCTGAGCCCTGCAGACAGACACACACACACACACACACACACAAACACACACGCACACACACGCGCCTCGGATTCACACAGCTAAACACAAAACATGGTTTTATTTGACAGAGTAGAGAGATAGGCTTTTGTCGTCGTATTCCCCCCTGTTGGATGAGCGTGAGCACATGTGCACACTTTTTTTTTTTTTCTTTTTTTTTTACCTTTCAGCGAAATAAAGTTGGGCGTGAGCCACGGCTGTGAGATTTAGATGAAAGACACAGCCTGGATGGAACGTGATTAAGAGATATGTTCTCCAGGCAAAACAGGACTTGGCATTTGCTGAGACAAAACCTAATCAAATTAAAGCAAAGCGCGGCCATTGTTGTGGAGTGTGTTCTCTGCTGGTGTCACGTCGGAAACGAAACGCCGTAAAGGCGACGCGGGCGGGTGTCTGCGCGGCATCGCCCACAAAGTGGTTTTATTCACATTTACACACAGGCACTGACTAATGACGGTTGTGCCCAATGATGCCTAAAGCACTTTATGGCGCTGTCTGGGTTATAAAAAATGTTTACTATGATGGAGCTGAATGGCTCGCTGAAAGAGTATTATTGTTTACAAGTTATTGTTTGAGATTAATTCACTCGGCAGAATTGTTAAACCAACTAACGGGCGCCGTTTCATCCCACCGCCGCCTCCCTTCGCCACAGGTCCGTATTTATTACGGAACCATAATGGAATCTACAGTCCGACTGTTTCTCATTGTGTTTGTTTTGAATGAGTGTCACATTAAACGGCAACACGCATCGTCTCCGTCTTTCGCCCGCCGAAGACATCTGTACGACATGATGAAGTTTCCTCTCTCGGTATCAATCCTGTAATTGAGCTCGGGGAAAAGGAGACGTGACATGCAAGCAGAAACAGGAAGTGAAAGGCCTCGCCGGCTCCATCCCTCCGTCTTTCATCCTTTACCCCCCCCCCCGACACGCCGCACAAGCTAACAGTGTGTCCTCTCTTTTTTCCATATGCAGGCAGACATCTCTCTCTCTCTCTCTCTCTCTCTCTCTCTCTCTCTCTACCTGCTTTTTGTCAGTCAGCTGTCTTAAGGTGGCCGTCGGCTGGAACCAGCGCATCAGCATTAGCCGCCATGGCATCGCTCGCTGCACAGACGTCCAAGCGGTTGAGAAAACTGGGAGAAATTCCATAATGTCCAGCAGATGAGAGAGAATCTTTCTGCCTGATGAGCTACAAAGTCCGGAGTTGGTGATGCAAAAATGAACAGAATAATATCATCTTTATTACTTAACGCTTTAATATCCTGCTAGACTGTTTGCTTGAGGACCTTTTGGGTCACTACGCCCGATCGAAAGATGTGCGGAACTTGACTGAACGTGTTTGTAATATGACCCAGTGGTAGCTTGTATATGCTAAAGAACCAGGGACCAAGTACGAAGCCCTGCGGGACACCTCGGGTCAAATTGGCCACCGCGGCTGTTAAGAAAAGGAGGATTTTTATAACGCATGTGAGATCTTGCTAAACAGAATTATGGTAATGGATTGATTGAGACAACCATGAATAGAGAATAGTTTTCTAAATATATGCTTTTACCAAAGGTTGAGCTGATCTTATTAAAACGGACCACATTTTCCAGGAAATACAAAATCATTGAATCATTTCATCACCGCTGTGGTTAAATGAGTCGTCTCTTCCTGTGGTGTAACGTCGTAACCTGAGGTCAAATGTGAAAGAATGTAAAAAAGAAAGAAGGACGGTTGTGAAAGTATGGTAATAAAGATCTGTAGTTTTTCTCATTTCTTTGTTCTTGTCATGAAAAATGAGGCGTCAATTCGGAATTAAGCCCAAAAAACTCCTTGTCAGTCAGTTAGAACTTAGGAAGCCTCTTGGATGGGAAGTAAAACGTCTTCAAGTCCAAACAGAAGCTTCAGATTCAACTTTGAAGGATTGTGTTTAAGATTCATTGTCTTTAATTTAGTGGCATCTTCCAGATTGAAGCGACACCTCAGCTCACCCCTCCCTTACTTCAAGAACCTCTGCTGGCCTTCAAGGCCTTCATCGTTTCTGATGGCATCTATAATATTTATTCCATTTATTTGAGGCGATACCCTTACATTTGACTTAACTGTGTATTTTAAGACTTTATAGTAAGAGTATACAGACAAATACGTCCCAACCGCACCTCATATAAGGGATTTTAACCCAAAAGGTATTAAAAGCTGCTCATTTTTATGTATTATTAGCATTTACACATTTTTCAAATGAAGCTCATGTGGCTTTATGTTTATTTTCCATTATTTATGGAACCACAGAGGCTTCAGCGCTGCTGCATAGTGCTTCCACAGTATCACTCGCTGCCTGGCGGCGCCTGCCTCAGCAGAGAGCCGGTGTCTCCACCAGCTTTCCACCACACTACATCCTGAGTCAGACAGGAACCTGGAGCTGCCATGTCTTTACCCGTGTCTCTTTATCCACCCTGTAATGTTCGGCTCCTGCGATACCTTGGATCGCGAGGAACCTGAAGTGAGATTGGATTAAATATTAACACAGCCTGATGCCGTGCCCCACCGGAGCTCCCTTTTCCACTTCACATGACACAATTTATAAAAAAAACGTTCCCACATGCACCGAGTGGAACGTTTGTCCAGAACACGCTGCTCAATAGCAACTTAAAATAAATCTCATATACTAATCTGTGGAGAACCTGACATGGAGGAGGCCAAAGTTTCAATGCAGGCACTTAGCTGAGTAGAGAGTAAAGGGGAAGAGAGAGAGAGAGAGAGAGAGGGAGAGAGAGGGAGGGAGAGAGAGAGCGATGAGGGCCTTACATTATTTATATGTGCTAATGGTGGCTCTCTCTGTGTGATTCAGCAGCAGAACAATCCGCTAAAATAGACACACAGCTGTAATCAAGGCCATACATATCCTCTCCTCCCGTTTTCTCTTAACTGCAGGGTCAATTGGAGGCAGTTTAGCAGCATTTCAAACTCTTTCAGTCGATTATCTCCTTTTTAATGGAGACGAAAGACGACGCAGGAGCCGATCGCGGAGGGAAAAGACTGACTCCTCTCCTCTCGCACAAAGGGAAATTCCTCACACCGATCCTTCGCTTCACACGAGACACGATTGTACATCTGCCGCAGATAAGAACAATAGCTTGTGTGCTTAACCTAGTTTTGTCCACGAAAGGAATCCATTAGTCTTATTGCGCAGCCCCTTAAGCTCAGCGTCACGGGGGGGAAGCCGCCGTTGTGCCGCTACATTTATGCACATGTGCCTCTCATTTCCTATGGCAGTCCAGAAGTATCCTTCAACATCCTATTGTAAAGTTTACCAGGGGAGAGGTTTAGGGTATTAAAGTGCCCTGAGAGAAAGGCTAAATGATGTAAATGCAGGCAGCTGCTTGTTGCTAATGCTGCGCTGTAGAGCAGGAGGCCCGGGCCCGGCTGGATATGTACAGTATCTATATAACATTATAGGTCCGCTTTCATGTTCTCGACGCGCTCTAATAGGAACAAGATGAAGACTAATGGTGGAGGAAAGGTACAAGGAGCCGCGCTCCACACCAACCTTCCGCTTATTCGCTTCAGGCTAAAACAAGACATCACATTTTCAATAATGTTCCTGCTTTGGGCTTTTTTCCCTTTTTTCAGCAAAAAATCCCATAATAAGAACCAAAAAAAATATTTAAAATTATTGTTCTAAATATATATATTTTTTAAATATTTTTGGGTAAAGACAATACAGCATTGTAAACACGCAGTATTTTTTATTTATTGTGTGCAATATCTCCATTTTATGCTGCTAACAGTTTATTTTATTACGTGTCTGAAATGTTTTGGGTCTTTTTACATTATTATTTTTTTTATCTTGCACTTTCATTCTTTTGTACCACTGAGAGGACCTGCACTGAAGTTTCAATGACAAATAAAAGCAATTATCTTCTATTATCCGATTTATTACCCCTGCAAACTTTTTAGAAACACTTAATCTATTCAAATCCGTCTCCAAACTCTTACATCTTTTGTTATTAACTACACGTTTATAAGCCCTTAATTAAACGTTTATAAAGAACTTATAACATAATTTCCAGTAATCGATGTGGGTTCACTATTTGGCAATATAAAGAGAGACTAAGCAGCACATATAAATGTGAGCTCACTATTTGGCAAGCAAGACTATATAAGACTTTCTATCTACTGCGTCATAACAGCTTATTAATGCAATAATGCAATAAGGATACACAAAAAGTACATAATTTATAACTTAGTTCCATTATAAACCTTAAAGCTAGCCTTACGATGAAGAGGAGCTAATTTTCTTTTTCTTAATCACCTTAAACATATTGCATAAATATGAACATTATATTATATATGATATTCCCGGGGACATTATGTACTCAAAATCTCAACATTCTTCCTGTTAACATGATATCTCAAACTAATGCAGAGGTCATTTTTAAATTTTATACCAGCAAAGACCTCAGTGAGAGGAAGAACTGGAGTGATTTTGGGAAAGGTTTGTTGCATTTTTCTGACGCTCTGACACCTGGGTGAATTTTATTTCCAACCTGTTTTCTGGACATAATTTCTCAACCATTTGTCAGATTTAGTCCAAATTTTCTGCATATAGATCAACTTGACATCTATCTTGTACAGATCATATTTTATATTTTTTTAAATAACAACTCACGGTTTGTTGGAAATAATGTCAAATTTTATTTGAGGAGTTCAACTGTGTTGATTGTACAACACAGGGGAATTGGGGCTTTTTAGGGCTTATCCCTTGCTGTCAGCTACATCAGCGTAGGCCTAGTTACAGGAAGTAAGCTTGAAGACGGAAGAATATTGTATCTCATGAGAAATTTGTCCCTGTTTTTCTGAATAAACAAAATAATTATGTAAGTTCTCCACATCAAAACATAATTATCTCTTAGCTTCGGAAAAGGGGGCAACATTTTTCTTTTTTTAATTTCAAGTGAATGCAAAACACTTCCCAACATTATTGACATTTTTAAAACTAATATTAAAAAGAAAGCAAAAAAAAAACTTGGCAGTACCTCATTGTTCCACTAGGGGTAGTCATGCCCACATCTGAGAAACATATTTTTAAAAAGGTCCAGTTTGTGAAATTCAGGGACTAGAGGTGAAGTTTCACATTGCAGCCTATTTTATGCCCCAGCTCAACACTCCCTATCTAAAAATCTATGCCTTCATCGACGACGACTTCATCGAATATCCTGTCAAGGCACGAGGTTCAGAAAGAGATTTAGAAATTGCATTTGGATATTTATCTAACAGATTTTATCAATCCTGCGTTGTGGGACTGATGTGGGATTTGCATGCAAATAAAAGCTAACGATTAATAGCGAAAAATAAAGGTTTACAATTAACAATCATTTTATTCAAAGGTGTCCGATGCACCAAAATAGTCAGCCAGCGGCAACTAATTCATCATCGTCATCATCATCTTCTCCTATTTTGTTGGTTTCTCGCCACTTCAACTTAAAAAAGTGAAAAGATTTCTCTGGAGCCGGTGTTCCGTTTGTCCAGTCTGGGCTACCGTACAAGCAGCAAAACATGGCGGCGTCCACGGGGGAGGATCATCCCCCTCTGAAGATTGAAAGGGCTTCTTCTAATATTAAAAGAATAAATAACAGCTGAATGTAAACCAATGACTACATTCCATTTATTCGGAGAGATTCAAAGAGACTCATACTGTACATTTGACGTACTGCACCTTTAAAGCACGTTTATGCTAATAAATAGCCACGAGCCATCAGATACCATTTGGCAGTATTTTGCCTATATAGACCTTAGTTACTTCTCATCTCCTCTCATCGTAGGGAAACGGATTTTAACTGTTATTAAACACCGTTCATTATTAATTAATTAAATCATTTTTAAAATCAATTCTTTTGCCCGATATCACGGATGATGTCAGGGTCCGTTTGGACAAGTTTGCAATTAGGATTTTTCAAACTTGACCAAACGGACCCTTGGAGTAACAGGAACATTAAAACTGACGTTTATTCTCCTGTGGTTCTACTTCTGGTTAGAACTGTTGACCCGCTGGAAGAAGGTTCTCGGTTCAGGTCCACCAATGAACCCGAGGTCTCTGGGAAGAGCTTGTATTTAATCTCCTCCTCCGGTCCAAAAACATACAACAGAGGTGGAGATGATGACTCTAAATATCCCCTGGGTGTGAAAAGTCTCTCTGTGTTAGGAGCTGGCCTCTTGTCCTATGTCAGCTGGGATAGGCTCTAGCCCCTGCAGTGACAAACAACAGACAATAAACCTTTTTCATATAAGCTGATTATTCTGAGCAGCATTCAAATTTATCCAACTCTGTCAATTCTGTCTGAATGGTCATTTCTGTGTATTTATTATTCCTATGCATCTATTCAGGCACTGAGTCGTTCCATTCATCCAAATGTTTGGATCTCAGTTTGTTTGCCAGCTGGTTCTTGAGCTCCACGCTCAGGCGTTCGGGCGTTGAGGTAGCCGAGCGACTCATCCGATCTTTACACGTCCCTCCTAAAATCCGCAGCAGCTCGCGAGTACCTCTGGCTGAAAAAACCACTCAGCAGCCCTGCCAAAATTCCCTTTTTTTTCCCTCAAAGTGTTTATTTGCGCCGAAATCCGCTTCAAGATCCCATTGAACGTGAACGAAGTCGGGGAAGACAAACGCTTTTAATGGCGATAAAGATAAACAGTGCAACAAAGCGGCATTTTGAAAAGCAAACGCAGCGACGCCGTGTCTGATTATCTTTTGATGGCGTGCTGACACGAAAAACTCTATTAAGCTGTCTTCAAATATGCAAAAATGATATGATTTTACAATGATTACATATTCACTTCCCCAGCTGGCTGGCTCCGAGCGTCTCCATTTGTCATCGACTATTGTGTCCAATTATATGATTAGCTTTGAACACTCCAGCACTTCGAGAGCTCTCGTGTGTTCTGCTGCGGAGAGTGATTCACAAACAAAGTCATTACAACATGTATTCACACATATCAAATAACAAAACAGATGGCCAATGCGCTCACTGCCTGATTTGTTTTCCACACGAGTGCTGGGGGAGGGAGAAAAAAAAAGAAGGAAAAAAGAGAAGAAAGTATTTTGTGTGTGAGCTGTGTTTAATGCTGACTGTTTTTTATTCCCAAAGAAGAGCAGCTGGCTGTCGCGCTGTTAGATCAGCTCCTATGAAAGACAATCTTGTTTTCATTAATTTATCTACAACAAAGGCACTTGTTGGGGAAGATTTAGAATTACAGCGGGTAAAGCTTCCGGATAATTCATCACAGGGACCTGACAGGAAACTTAATTGTTTTAAATGCCAGTTGCCGTGAGCTTCGTGGCCGTTTTCTCTTTGATGCCTAACAGGTGGGACAGATAGACGACGCTCTGATGTTTCATTTGACCTTTCACCCCCGGGCTATAAATCCACCTGTAGTCCACCGGCCAATAAAGCTATCATCATGTGATGGACTGCAGTTCCCAGAATTCCACGTGAGATGGGAATCTTGTAGTCTGCCTCCGCTTATTAAAACAGAATAAATCTTGACTGTCTTTATCCTGCAGTCTGGCGACCTTTTGACCTCTGAGCACTGTACCAGCCAACCGAGAACCATATGGACTGTAGTGAGAGTGCAGTTTATCCTCTAACCGCAATATTACACTAACTTATCTCTTTGACATTTTAACTGGGTTTGCATGTGAAAATGTGAGACGACAGAACCAAGATCAGAATTCCCTTGAACACACGATCAAATGTAGTTAATTTTGAAGTCAGTATATTATGGAGTCGTCGTCACTGCCACCGCCACTGACATTTTGTGTGAACGCAATAAATCAAAAACAATTTCATGGCTTATTTTCAGATTTTATACCCCGGCAGAACTGGGTTGAGTTTGGGCAAAGCGCAGTTGCATATTTCTGCCACCAGGGGAGCTTGATCACCAAAAGTTTTCAGGTCATAATTTTTCAACCATTGATGGATCCAAATTGGTCCAAATTTGATGCGTATTAGTCGACTAAGGGAGATCTATCTTTGTTTAGATTTACATTTAAATAAAATACCAACTGTTACTTTCATACTTCATATTTGACTTACTAGGTGGTTCTGTTTACAGAAAGAAAAACTTTTCTTCCAGACAATTTCTTAACCATTGGTCCAATTCAGACTAAATTTGGTGCATTTGAATCGACCTGATGACACGTATCGTGTTTTATAATCCTAACTTAATCTTATAGTTCATATTTCACTCACTAGGAGGAGCTTTTGTATGAAAAACACTTTTTCTCCAACGTAACGTTTTAGTCCAAATTTGACGCACATGAATCGAGTCAAGGAGTTTTACCCTGGTGTATCTTATTTTAGACTAATAGTGTTCAGTCATGGGGATTGCTTGTACAACACAGTGGATTTGAGGCTTTGCAGGGATATACCCCTGCTGTCAGGGATGACAGAGTGGGCCTAGTTTGGCATCGTTTGTGATTGGGGCAGGTTTATGGTTCAGATCCACCTCTGCCTTTGGGGCCTTTCTGCGTGGAGTTTCCATGTTCTCCTCAGGTACTTCAACCTCCGGCTGCCGTCCAAAAACCTGCAACATTGGCGACTCTTGCATTCAAATGACACCATGAAGGATTGTCTGTCTCTATGTTCCAGCCCTGTGATGAACCGGCGGCTGGAGCGGGTCGGACCCCCCCCACCTCGCATCCAATGTCAGCTGCTCCGGCCCCCATGCAGCCCCGGAAAAGGACAAACGGTTACAGAAAACGAATGAATGAATGTTTGCGATTGATTATCTATACCATAACCGCTCCCAGAATGGCTGTGGTTACCGCCCAGGCTGTCTGATTGTCTAACTGCATGAGACGCGACGTGGTCGCTCCGTCGCCCTGACTCACTGTCTGATCCTCTCAAGACTGCGTAGGTGTGACAGACACACTAATTTGATTATTTTAACGACCGGCAACACCAAATCAATTCCCAGCTCGTGTGACGTTAGCGCAGGACCACCTATCAGAACCGTCAGACCTCCTTCATTTGAATGATACAGCCTCTCAGTGGAGACAGAAGTGCAAATATGAGCAATGGCTTCCGGATAAATTGAAATCGTGGAGCAACAGAGGTCTGACTTTCCAGCCTCCCTGTGCAGAAATGGTTCCCTCCTCCTCAGGTTAAGGTTGCTTTAAATCTAGTAAATAGCCTCGCTGACATCTCCTGAGGATGTTACTGTAAATGCACTTTAAGTGACTGAATCATTTAACATCTAATCAATACCATTCGCATTGCAGCATAAACACACTTGTGTCTGATTCGCGGTGGTGGAGGCCGTTACGACCGGAGTTAACTACATCTCTCTGATGAGCTGGGGGGGGGGTTATTCCACAGAATTCCTCTATAAAGTCGGGCTGTCTGGTGATTAAATTCAGGTGGTGAAAGATGTGAAGATCTCTAAGGACGAGATGCAAGGATCTTAAAATCCTCTTCATGTGTGAAGAAAGCAGTGGGGTCTCTGGTGGGCGGGTAGGTGGGATCTAGCTGTGCCATGCTGCCATCAGCTGGCTGATAAATCAAATTGTTTGACTCACACTACACATTTACACTTTTGGGAAGTGATTTGAGTTAAAAAAAGAAAGAAAAAAAAAAGTCTTACACTGTAAAAAATGAAATAAAATCGGTAAAATTTACGGTAAAATAACAGCACTTGTGGTTGCCAGGATTTTGCCATAAAAAAATACGTTCACCATGTGCAAGACATCATAAATTACCATTTGAAAAACACACATACTGTCAGCCATATCTATGGTTACATAGTTAATGACCCAAAATCACAGTAACAACCTTTATTTCAACTAAACTGTAAAAAGTGCAGATAAAAATGACTGTAAAAAACTGTCAAAGGCAGCATTAAAAGACTGTAAAATTCAAAACTGTATATGACTGTACTGGATATGGTAAAGTAGTATAATTAAACAATAAAAATGTTTCTATTTATGACAATTTCATTGTGTCACAAAAACATTTCATTACCGTAAAAGTGCTTCTCTGTAGAAATAATGGACCTAAATAACTAACTTTAAACCATTGAGCAATAGCATACCGTAATTTATACAGACAGAATTAGAACAAAAAAACGGTATTCATTTTAAAATGATATTGATTTCCAGGTTAAAGATTTTGTTACGGTGTACTTCTGCTTCGCGTGCATCACGTCACGCAGCACCGATGGTTACGCTTGAGTCAGAAGTCGCAAATATGGTGCAACTATGAAAAAAGAGATGAAACCTTTAAAAAAAAAACAGCACTATTTCCTTAGATGCTGGTTAACGCAGAGACGCGGTGGAGAAGAGCTTATTACACATTACTACAATTATCATTTCACACTACACTGAAATGTTGTGGGCTATGCTTTTTAACGATGGAGAGCTTTATTTTGCGCCTGGTTGCGATGCACCTGAGTCGCCGACGCCGGCGCCGGCGTCTGCCAGAGCGAAGATGCACCGAAAAAAAACATCTCCAGTCTCCCGGGCGACTCAATCAGCTCTGAACGCAGATGTTTTGCCACAACACCAGCTCACCCGTACCGCGTGTGTAAATTACACCTCGCTAATTAATTGCAAGTTTTTATCCTTTTAAATAATGAAGTGAGAGTACAGTGTTTAAGGGGCTTCCTGTTTGCTGATTTAAAAGAAGGAGGGGATTTTATTTCCTTAAGACTTGATTACTGTGACGTACTTTATTCTGGAATCAGCAGGTGAAATATTCACAGCAACGCTTCCGCTTGTTGTGTGTTTTTAGAGCTGTTTTTAAGATTTTTATTTTATCTCCCTATCAGAGAATCTCAGGCAGACAATTCAATATCTTTTAAATTTCTTCCTAAAGCCGTAGTCTTGGGTTGAGCACATTTTCAGTCACTATTTCATTCACTGAAGAAGTGGCTGACCCTGTTTATGACGTGACCCAGTGGCAGCATGTCTGTGCTAAAGAGTAAGGGGCCAAGGGTGGAGCCCTGAGGGACACCGCGGACGCATTAAGCTATTTATCTGGCATGTTAAAGCATTTTACAAGCCAAAAAAAGTCTGATAAGGGTCAAAGAGTTTCCTAAAAACGTGCTTTACCAAAACGGTTGAGCTATTTAATTAAAAGTGACGATTCTCAAAAAAAATGTAAATGTAAAAATGTAAAAAAAGACTCTCATCATGAAAAACTGTTATAAACATACTCAGATAACTGTTTTTCATTTTATGATAAGTTTAGATAATTCAAGATATTAAATGAGTAAACACAAAACAACAAATAAAATATTTCTTATTTTTAATTTTTCTTGATGAGGACATCAAAGGACAAAGACATTGAAATTTTAAGCTTCAGAAGTCTTACTTCTTCTTTTTTACATTATTTTTGCAGTGATATTGACTTCGACATACACTTTACTCAAAGCTACAGAAAACAAGGTGTTTGGTGCTTAACAAAACTTTTAATCAACAACGATCTGCCATTTGCGTCTAAAATCCGTTTCTACAAGATCTCTGATGAACTTTAACCTTTTAATAAGCTTACCCCTATTCTATTTCTTGGGGGCATTTGTTAATTTCATAAAGACACTGTAAATTTACCACAAAATGACAAATCATGTCGTTCGCACGTTTGTAAAGGCAGAAAGTCAGAGTTTAAAAGTTTGAAATTGTCAATTTTGATTAAATGAACCTAACATCTGTTAAAACATGTTTTTAGACAAATAATCTGACCCTCACTAGAAGATAAACACACTTTATTTACTGAACATAATTCTGTTTAATAAATCCTCACATAAAATCCCTGCTTATCAAACAGGACATTCTCGATAGCCATGGCTGAGGCCTCCTCTTTGACCTGAGGTGTTCCCCAGGGCTCCATCCCTGGCCCCTCGCTCTTTAGCATTCTCAAGATTCCACTGGGTCCTTTTACGAACAGACTATGTCAGGTGGTACAAACTCTTCAACAGGAAGTAGTGACTCCAAATGTTCTCAACCAAACAGTTGAGTAGGACATTGAAGGGTTAGGAAAATAACGGCCTTACTTTTTATTTGTTTTCTCATTAATGCGACAATCAGTTCAATCAGATAGACTATCCTCTGGTACACTCTGGGGCCACAGTTACTGCTCATACCACTCCGTTACCCCTCACTCTCAATTACCCGCTTCACGGCCCGGGGCAGTAATTGGTATGAGCAGCAGCCGTTCGTAGCCTCCTCCATCCATCACTGTCACACCTGCACGCTTAAGCCCATCACCGTCAGCTGCTGTCTTTGAATAAGACTCTCTCTCCATCCATCTAGTTCTTAGGTGCTACGGGTTTCGTGCCCCCGCCACCTCCCCATCTCCCCCTGGTCCTCGCAGATCCATCAGCCTCAGCCGCCACCACCACTCTCCAGACTCCAGAGAGGGATATTTCCTCCTGCCTCTAAGAGTCTGAGTGCCAAAGACCTTCTAATAGACTCCTCGTCACACATCATCAATTGGAATGAATCAATCATCTTTGCTACATTTTGTCATGGCTGGTAGAAATAAAAGTCTCATTCTTCTCTGCTTGTCTCAAATCATGGCGCTGGTTATGTTGCTCAGCGATCGGACGCTGCCCGTGTGTGTGTGCCGGCTCTTCCGTCTCACACTTCTCAGGTAGTTCCTGTACAGGATGACGCTGATCACCCTGTCCTGGAACTGCTTGGAGACGATGTAGTAGAGAATGATGTCCAACACGGTGCTCAGGTTCATGAGGAACGTGGTGAAGGTGGCCCACGTGCTGAACCCCTCGTCTTTGCCCCTCCCCAGCAGGTGGAGCACCAGACACACGTGGAACGGCACGAAACACACCAACACCTGGATTATCAGCGTGATGATGATGCGGATGGACTTCTGCTTCACATTGGGTTTGAGCTTGGAGGTGCGGCCGTGGATCAGATTGTCCACGATGACCACGTAGCATCCGATCATGATGCAGACAGGAAGCAGGAAGAAGAAGACGAGTCGCACAAAGTTGACCGAGCTGTCATGGCGCAGGTAAATGATCTCCTGCATCTTGTTGCAGGTGGTGCAGTTGGAGATGCAGTCGGGTTCATCTTGCGAGAAGAGCAGCGGTAAAGTGCCGCCCAGAGTCATGAACCACACCCCGACACACCCCACCACAGCTTTGGGAATGTTCCTCAGCTCTTTGCTGTGCTTCGGCTGGACGATGGCCATGTAGCGGTCGGTGCTGATCAGAGCGAACAGCCACAAGGCCATGCAGGGGTAGAAGAGGGTGAGAGCTGAACTGATTCTGCAGAACAGGTCTCCAAAGGGCCAGTAGCCCAGGTAGTGGTAGACCATCCTGAAGGGCAGCAGCAGGATGAAGGTGAGGTCCACCACCGCCACGTTGATCATGCAGACCGTGACGGAGTTCTTCTTCTTGGTGGTGAGAGCGAACACCCATAAGGCTGCGAGGTTGACTATGACTCCTATGATGAAGACGAGGCTGTAAAAGATCAGGCCTGCCATGCGGTACTCCATATGCTCCTGCTCCTTCATCACAGCACCAGACTCCGCAGACCCGTTGGAGAAGTTCAGAACCATTTTCAGTCTGAAACTCAGAGAAATTGACAAAATACCGGTGTTCATTTCCAGTTCATAATCACATCATCGATTTGACATCTACAAAGAAGCATAGAAAATAAAAAGTTCTGTTCTGTCATTGTCTATTATGCATAAACAACCTTTAATCTTTGAGTGGCTTTGAGTGAAAGATGGATTTTTCTTCTTTTTGTAACAGTTTTAGGTAGTTTTTTTAAACTTTACTGTCAATTACACACAACATTTTTGAAGGATCGCTATGAAACAGAAGATTCTTATACGACCCGCAGTAAAAGTTGCTTTATTTATTTATAAAGCAACATCCAGGCTAAAGGCAACTCCAAGAGTTTTACAGAGAAATAAAAACGTATTAAAGTAAGACATGAAAACAATGTTAAAAGAACAATTAAGACAAAATGTTTTCCAAATCTAGTTGGTATGTAAAAAAAAAAGAGACAAAGATAATAAGAAGCAAGTTAAAGTTACAGACTGGAAGTCTGTTCAGAATCTTCTTCTTTAAAAGACACAGTAACTTTTTTAAGCCCCGACTTAATCTGATCTGAAGTATTCTGGGAGCCTGTTCCACAGATGAGGAGCATAGAAGCTTCCCCTCACTTGGTTCTGATCCTGGGAACATGGAGGAAACCTGTCCCAGATGACCTGAGGGAGACCCGGATGCCTCGTTATGCACAAGTAGGTCCGATATGTATTTATTAATTGGTGCGTGAATAATCCAACTCTGTTGTGGAGCCAGAGAAAGGGCTGGAACTTATCTTCATCTTCTTTGAGCCCAGCGAGGGGCTTTTCACACATTTCTTTCACTTCCTCTAACTGTGCAGGAGGGACTTTTTTTTAAAAGCATGATTATGAATACACATCTGATGGATTTTGATTTCAATAATGGAGGAAGTAATAGAGCAAAAATACAACTTGTAAATTTTGAGGGTTAATTCCCAAAGAAAGGGGAATATCCATGATATGGTTTGTTCTGAGAGTTCTGCCATTCTGATGCCAGGTGAGGTTTGTTGGACTAAAATAACACAAGGATATAATCCTCATAAGATCTACCACAAAGTAGAATCTCTATTTTTTTTTGTTGCAATTTTGTACATAAAGTGAGGAGCGGGATAAATGCGCCGGACAAACCGCATTTATAAATACTTTATGAAGTGCAAACATGGAAATGAGTCAATTCAAATATGTGTGTGGGATATAATTGCACATGATATGGTTTCATTAGGAAAAATTGTGCGTGGTTTGCATAGATGGAGCACTAAAAATGTTTCCTTGCTGGAGGGTAAAGGTTCCGTGACAGGGGGTGGGTGGGGGTTTTCTTAATATTCCTGATCAGATCCAGAATGTGTCAATGGAAAATTCACAGCCTGATTAATGCTTCAGAGTTGCAACTGTGGTCAAATTGTCGATTATTCTGTCCTGGACATGTTTGGAGTCAATGTGACAAACCTTCATTTGTTAGCGAGCTACAAAACGCCACCAGCGAAAGAAGGTTTTTCTTGAATAATTATCAAACTAGTAACATTGGTGGAGCTACCATGAAACTATTACAGTGGTAGGTGTTACTGCCTCGTTGGCGGTTTGCACCTTCGGAGGGTGAAGGTTCCGCTAACTCACGGTGAAAGTCGTGTCAGAAACTCTGGCTGAAAGTGGAAGTGAAATTTCTTCATAAGAAACCGATGCTGCCCATTTATAGTAAATCATGTGACTTCCACATTTCACATTCATTGAAAATCACTGCATTAAAATATCTTAAAATGGAGTTTATCCTAAATTCTTTGGACGATGTTCAAACTGGGAGAAATTCACACTTTTATTTAATTTAACATTGTGTCCCATGGTTTCTCCTGCTATAACTGCCAGTTTAGTAACCTGACTGAAGATAATGTGAATTAAAACACCACCTCATCCTTGATTCTCTCTGCCTGACAGTATCTCCTATATGACGCCACATCATCTCTGCTTTTTGTGCCTTTATTATTACTGACAAACCGCTGGAGGCAGAATCTGCAAGTTTCTCTACACATCCAGTCTATTTTATTGAGTATTATTAGAATCAGAAAACAAATTTGTTCCACATTACAATAAAGACACCCTCTTTTATTAAGGATTTATAAATGACTCGTATGTAGTTTACTAAATAAGTTGTTCACTGGGACCTCCCACTGCTCCCTCAGGGACTGGTGAAATACGGAGATGAATTTCCCGACGTTGTACTGTATGTATGTACCGTATAACATTTGATAAATAAAGTAAATGTTTATTAAAAATATTACAAAGCATTAATAAGCTGCTATAACTCGTTTCATATAAAGGGTGTCAGAGAAGTGATGCGTGCCAAATAGTGAGCACACTTATCTGCACTGCTGATATTTTATTGCCAAATAGTGAGCCACAATGATAAATTGAGAGCTATGTTATAAGCGGTTTATAAATGTTTACTAACGACTTATAATAATGTGGTTATAGCCTGATTTATAACCTAATTATAAAGCATTTAGAACTACTTGATAAGGGTTTAGTCATATTGAATGTAAGGCTTTAAAATAAATAAATAAAACAACTTAACACCAGAAAACGAAAACACTTACAGCCAAAATGACATTTCTTAAAGGTCAAACGGATGAGCCTGAACAATAAAAGTCTGCACTCACCACAGAAGTCAGACAAAAATCAAGCTGCTGCCAACAGGTTTATGACGCAGCGCAGCGATTTATCTGAGCACCCGGCCCAAAACAGGGAAGTGAATTCTTTCTCTAAGGGTAATGTAGCGAGGAGACTGAGCACGGTGCATGCCCCCCCACCCCCAACATCACTTCCTGTGCGGACCATGTAATGCAGTTTGTGTGTTTTAGATTCCTTTACAGTATCGGTGCAGCAGCGACACAAAGGGCTACAGCTTTCCACCGTCTGCAATTACACTCCCTTTAAGAAAATGATGTGCCATTAGAAGTGGGAGTGTGTTTGGCAGGCAGAGAGATGGCAGATTTAGGGCGAGTTATTGATTGGAAAAGTGGGGTCTGTCACAGCACATTAGTTCTCAGGGGAGTAATCCACAGCAGGTTGCTGTGAGAAGCATCTGCTGCCGGAGAGAAGTAATTAAAAACAGGATGTTGAGGCAGTTGCCATATAAACAGGAAATAAGACGGTGGTAATAGACACTTCACGCTGATGCTGGGAGATGGTTTTACACCACGCCGACTTAATGGATCCAGAGCGCACACTTCAGGTGAAAAGCTCAAGGTCAGGCAGGAGCCGGACTGAATACAGATTAATGTGCGTTATTAATGCGTGTGTGTGTGTGTGTGTGTGTGTGTGTGTGTGTGTGTGTATGTGTGTGTGTGTGTGTGTGTGTTTGTGTGTGTGTGAGCTGCAAAGCATTCTGAATGAGGATGTTTGGCTGAGTGAACCATCACAACTCCCTCCCTCTCCCGCCTAACTGCAGCTTTTTATCCCCATAATGCAGCAGATCTTGTCAAATAAAGACGGAATCATACTTTGCCTGCTTTGTGCCATCTGACTGCTTTTGATGCTCAACTTATTTCCCTGCTCATTATGCTGTGTTTTTGTCTAAGATGCTCATTCGGTCTAATTCTTATTCCTGGGAAATAATTATCTCTCTGCTTGTCCTCACGACGTGCCTAAAAAAAAACCTCCCAGCAGATGGTACTTTGTGTTGACGGCAATATGTTGTTATGACAACAGTCTGTTTGATGCTTTCTTCTCTTTGATACTCGTGGTCTCCTCAGCAAGTACCCCAACTCCATAATAGATGCTCAGTCTTCATGATTCACCTTTATCACAAACCGTCTGAGCGCGTCTGTGCGCACAGATATCTGATAGAACAACATCCGGCTCTTGTTGTTCTCTGTCTTAAATCTTTTTATTCTGCTCTCCTCCATTATTCTTTACCATAACAGGTAACAGAGTCATAAAAAGAAAAGAGGAAGTGATCTTAAAGCTGTCAATAAAAACGTTTGGTATAAGTAGAGGCCTGTAAAAGGCCTTGTTAACTTCCCACACATCCCCTTCTTACCCTGGTTCACACTGCCCTCTAGAGGCGGAAAGCACTCACTGCAACTAAACACATAATGTGTCAAATTATATGTTATCTGTGGCAATTATGGCACAAAACCATGTCTACGCTGTTCCTCCCCGACACCAAGGGTATATCCCCCCCCAGAAGCTTCCAATCCCGTGCGTTGTTCAAGCAAGCCTCCAGACTGAACTCTTCAAATTATATTTGACCCATTAATAATCTCAAACAGTCCATAATGACTCAACCTAACTGTTTGTATGATGGCAGCAATGCGCTCCCATAGTGACTCAAAAATGACTATAATAACTTTTTTTTCTAAGCTCAGTAATTTATTCTGACTTCAGTTATAAAATAGATAGATGTCAACTCAAATGAGCCAACTGTTGACACAACTGGACTTTTCCACCAAAAGTTCCCCCGAGTGAGTAAAATATCAACTATTGTAATGAAATAATAAAAGTAAAAGATAGTTGCTCTTTTCCAGATATATATTATGAGTCAATTTGGTTACAATTGGATATATGGTTGGGAAGTGACGTTCAAAGTAGCGTGTTTTTAGCAAATAACCCCCTTGGTGAGTGAAATATGAGAAGTTACTGCACCATATGACAAACACAAGTTATATCTGCTTGAGGTTGTTCACAAGAGGTTCATTTTTGACTGAATCGGACCAACAGTTAGGAAGTTATTTTGCAAAAAACAGTGTTTTTTGCAAAATATCTCCCCAAGTGACGGAAACGTGGACAATTATAGTAAAATATGATATATTCAAGATAGACCTCCTTAATTCGATTCATATGCACCAAATTCGACCAACGGTTGAGAAATGATGGCCTGAAACTCCCCCTAGTGGTGGAATTGTGAAACGTCCTCGCTCAAAGTTTTATGGAGTTATAAATTCCATAATATCTTGACTTTTGGGGGGAAATTATGGCACGATTTTAAGATCCCAAACTAAAACATGTTATCGCGATCTCTGAAGTTTTTATGAACCCTGTTTGCAGATTTATTGAATAAAATGTCCACATATCTCCTTTTTTTTCTCCAACTATATTCTTTTCATGTCTTTCATATCTTTATTCTTCTTCCCATCACGGATTTGATTCACTCACTGAAACTTGTTGCTTTTTATTAAAAGATAATTAAGGAATATTTTTGGACCAAACAGACACACAACTTTTCTTTGAATAATAGTAACAACTATAACCTGTGAGTGATACAGCTACTATTTCTATTCCTTTCTTAATATTTTGAAACAAAGAAGTAACAGTGTAACATGCACCGGTTATGAATACGAAACCTGAACTACAGAGTGCAGAGAAGAGCACTCAAAGGTACGGAAGACAAAAGAGTGTTAGAATTAATAAGAATTTCCTCAGAATGCAGAAGTTGGAGGAAGCCTGTTGCAACAGTCTGCAACTCATAAAAGTAATGCTGGCATTTGAAAAGCAGGTGGTTCCTGTGAAAGTACATTTATTGGCTCTTTCAGTGTCATCACATGGTCTTTAAAACAAATTGCATCATCTCCCATACATTTAATACAATAAGGAAAAGATTTCAGAAAAGACAGGAAAAACGGAGATTGTAATGAGAAGTGGTGATTGTTGTTTTCAGATAATGTGAGAATGCTCTTAATGACATCATTGAAGCATGACACGCCAATCGGCTCACACGATCTTCTGTCAGACTACTTTAAAGGATGTGAAAACGTCTGGTGGAAAATATTACCAGAAAAACATGTGACACATTTCAAATGCAAAATGAAGAAAAAGGTCATTTTAAACTCAAAGCTCCAACAGGGCTGTTTGTTTATCTCTCCTGACCCGTGGATCAACCTCGGCACAGTTTCATCACGAGGGAAGTGATGAAATACACCCTTTCTGACAATGTTGGAGAAAGTTACAGAAACTTCTTGATCCACCCTTCAGTCTACATCTGCATCAAAAGTGTGAAGGGTGAAGAATTATCCGGGGTAGAAAATGAAAATGGATTTATCAAGTTCTGCTGACGAATCCTGCTGTTTTGTGCCTGATTCAATCTCAGGAAACCTAAATAGATAAAAAATTGACCTTTTTTAACATGTTAAAGTATGTGTAACTCATAGATGGATGCATATTGTTACATTTGTCTCAAATTGATTGGAATACAATTTTGAAAAAAACAACATATATTGGCAGCACTACAGAAAGAACAATTTAGAAAACATGTGGAAACCACTATGGTGTTTTTAGAAATCTACCAAAGAGCTGTTTTGAATTACTAAGGGATAGTTTTGTTCATCTCATACGTTTGCTATGCAATTTAACAGTCCTAATATTGGTTCCATGCGTCCATGCATCATTCCACGGGTGGCAGTGAACGCACCATGATTTGCAGCAGCAAAGACAAGGAAGGAGAGTTCTGAATAAACACATGTCAAAATCTGAAAAAGCACTCTGAATCAACTAGATCACTTCATTTGGGATACTGTCCAAAGACTGACCTCATATAAATAATGTGGGCTCTCATATATGATTCCTGTGAATAAATAGAAAAGAAGGAATAATGGCGGGAAATTCAGATATGAGAACACGGAGGGTCATTGAATGTAACACAGGTAACGTAATGGCTCAACGTGTTTAACTACATCAATCTATTTACAAAAATATCAAACAGATTCGTTCCTTAATTTGTGTTATTGGCAGTCTCTTTCTCTACCATATAATCTATCCAACAAAAATTCAGTATCTCTGAAAACTTCTGGAACCACTTGTCTCTCAAAACTGACAAGCGATTCAAGAGAGCGTCGCCGCAATATGACGTCATCGCTGCGCCCTGCTCCAAGCGGGTTTGTTATTTTATATTCATTTTAAATTCTGCGGCATACGCAACGTCACCAAAATGTTATATCTAGGGGTTTTTCCAGATAACGTTTAGAACATTTTTAAAACACTATATCTCTGTCACCGCTTCAAATGGCTGGTCGAGATCGTCGCCTAAAGATGAGATCACCGCCCACACGCTTTATTATTTCATTTTATTTTATTCAAAATGCTAAGACACAAGTAATGTCAATAAAATGTAACCATCTGTATGATGTGCCAAAAGAAAAAAAAGGGCTCTAAGAGAAATGAAATACACAAAATATTTTATTAACATTTGAACATTTTTTTAACTCCACACATCCACTTTAAATTAAATTACATCATGAATCATGTTTGCTCTTATCACTAGAAAATTAATCTGAGCAGACAAATACGTGCTGCTTTTCCAGCATACTAACCTATATCAGATGGAAAGCAGCTGAAAGGATGAGAGTACTGTGTATAAATGTTCCTGAGATCATACAGATGTCTGCTGGAGAGCAGCTCGAGGTAAAAACAACTTTCTTTTCATGTATCTTTACGTATGCCATAACATCTCCGTTCCTTGTTGTGAGGATGAAATAAGATGTGAGGATGTTGTTCGGTGGTAAATATTACTTTTTTGCAGTGGTGGACGGTAACTATTTATTCAAATACTGTTCTTAAGTACAGTATGGGTACTTTATGTGATTACGCTGCTTTATACTTTTACTCTACTACATCTCAGATGGAAATATTATACCTTCTGTTCCACTACATGCGACTGCAGTTCCATCTGAAGAATCACCTTCATCACTGCCTGCACCTCATACAGCAATCTGCTTAACTTGGACCTGTCGTCCTCACATCTGGACCATTTTGGCTGTCACCTAGTTGTATCAATATCAAAATGTTTTGTTATGATAGCAGCAATCTTAGTCAAGATGTTTCATGGTGGCCGTCCAGACCAAAGTGCACAAACTAAGAGACTCAACAGCAACATCTGCTAAATTTGACGCAAATGACCCAACATCAAGTCGATTATGTAGAACTCGATTGAGGACATCAGAATGAGACTGACAAACCCAAAAGGAAAAAGACCGCAGCTCTGTGATCGTGTGGATTGTGTCACATGTGGTGTGTCACTTGTGCAGGATTCCACACTAGAGGTCAGGAGTTGAGGCTTTTGAGTCACCAATGGAGATCTATAGAAAGTTCAGTCCCAAAGACTATCCCCTCACACACTTGTGCACCAGCGATGCTATCCTCATCTTTTGCACATGCCCAGTCTCAATTACCGGGTCCACTGTCTCAGGGGGCATCAACTGTATCATCAGCTGACTCAATCAGTCAGCCTCATCGTTCCCGTCACTGTTACGGCTGCATGCTCAGCTCGTCACCATCAGCTGCTGTCGTTAAATATGACTCTCTCTCTGTTCATCTAGTTCTTTCATGCAGCTGGTTTACGCACCCGACACGTCATTATCTCTGCCCAGTCCTCACATATCATTCATCAGCCTCAGCACAGTCATCAGCCACCGCCACCAGTATCCAGACTCCAAATGGGGGGATAGTCAACGCTGCTGCTCAGGGCAGAGAACCTTCGATCTCAATCTCCCTGAAGAATCGGAGCACCAAATACTTAAACATCATCTGTTGTAATAAATCATTCACCCGTTCTTCATTTTCCTTCTTTTCTGACCGAAATAAAAACAGAAGAATAGAGAATGGAGTTTTTTGCTTTTTTTTTTAAACTTCTAAGATAAGGTTCTAACCGTCTTAGACCCGTTGTTCCAATGTGAGGACATTGTTTTTTTGTTAAATATATTTCTTGTTCAATACAATAAACATTTTATTGAAATTGTCCAAGTTTTTTATATGACATTCCTCCAATCCTGAAAAGCAAGTGGGAAAAAAATGCACACAAAATACATTTCTGGATCTCAGGAAGTCAAAAAATTCTCTTGCACCTTAAAAACAAAATAAATTAACCAAAACTCATCCTTCTCACAGGATGGCAACACTAAAAAAAAAGAAGCTATGAAGATCCTATGGGTTAAACTACACAAGTACATATAGAAGTAAAAATGACCCCGGCCCCTGACATCTGCGGCGTTATGAGACACCACATTACTGCAGAAGTGCTATCAATCTACAAAACACAACAGTGAAACCCAAAGGAGGAGCATAAAAGTGCAAAATGAGTACTTTCACTTTGATACTTTGACTTTTTTCTGACAATACTTGTTGTGAATTATTTTCACTGTATAGTACTAGTACTTTTTTCTGATGTAAAGTATCTGAATATCTCATCCACCACTGAGTTTTTGTTTGTAAAAAAAGGTTTTTCAGGTGATTATGCAGCTTTTATGGAGTATAATTCTTCCAATATTGTATGTAAACCCATTTTAGATGCTTCTTTCAGATCTGCATCAAAAATCAGGGTCCAGTTTCATATCTAAACACAGTTTCTGTGCAGGAGACAGGAGATCCGCATCAAGTAATGTCACCTTTTCTATCAATAAATGTGATACTGGGTCCTGGTCAAGCCTGTCGGGCTGTCCCCCGTGAGTCGAGATCTGCTCGAGGGTTCTGACTGTTAAAAGGCAGTTTGTTCTGGATACTGTCTTCGAGTCCTTGTCCAACTTGTCCATGTGGGGATTGTTGGGTCTCTGTAAATAGAAGAGTACGATCTTAACCTGCTCTTTTTGGAATGCGCCTTGATTGCACTCTTGGGCGCTTCACAAATTAAATTGACTTGTAACGATGAGAAAAGAAATCAGAACGTTCATGTCATTTTCTAAAATCGTCTCTGATTTGAAGAGATCTGGTCCAAAAGAGTTGAAGTTCTGTGCATCCAGATGTGGAAGAGCTGCCTGGAGTCTGCAAGTCCTAACATGTGAATGGTCCATCCTCTTACTCTTGGACTGTAAGTTCTGGATTCAGCTCTGAAACAGCGATTTCCTTTCTGATGGCCTCTCACTGGTTGAACCCACAGCAGAGCTGAGCTGGATCTTTTTTCCGTCTATAGCATCCATAGCAGAGTCTTCGGGCGATGTCCTCACTGCGCTGGAGAAGGACACGCTGGCCTGAAGCCTCAGCAGCTTCAGAAGCTTCTTCTTGTAGCCCTTGCAGGCAAAGAAGTAGACAAAAGGGTCCAAACAGGAGTTGAGGGTCATCAGACTCACGGTGATGTGCAGCGACACCTGAAAGGCCGTGAGGTCGGCGCAGTCGGGACTGGAAGCCAGTTTGCGGATCATGTACTGCAGGAGGTCGATGTGGTAGGGGCTGTAGCAGACGATGAACACCAGGGTTACGCAGCAGATCACGCCGATGGCTTTGCGGCTCCGGCCGGATTTCTCCGTCAAACGGTTGTTCTTGCCGATGAAGATGAGTTTGGAGCATAAAACGGAGTAACACACCAGGATGGTCACCAAGGGGATGACGTATCCAAGGAAGACGCCGCCAATCAGCGTTGTGGCGATGTGGTCAACCTTCTCAAAGTTGGGGTATTCCATACAGGTGATGAAGCCGTCAGGTTCCTTGTGGCTCATCTGGATGCCCAGCAGAGGCATGGTCTGAAGCAGGACCAACAGCCACACGGCTACACAAATGTAACGCACGTTATTCACCTTCCTGAGTCGGGCAGAATGCGGAGGCTGGACCATGGCAAGGAAGCGGTCCACACTGAGGCAGGTCATGAAGTTGACCCCCGCGTAGGTGTTGATGTACATGATGAGGGCTGAGATCTTGCACGCCACCTCGCCGAGAGGCCAGTGGAAGCCCAGAGCGTAATAAGCGATTCTCACGGGGAGCGAGAAGGTGAAAAGGATGTCTGAAATGACCAGGTTGAGGGAGTACAAGGTGGTGGAGTTGATCTTCTTCAGGTTGGGGCGGATGACGTGGAGGGCCAGGCAGTTCCCAAAAAGTCCCACAAAGAAAATGATGCAGAAGACGAGAGGCATGAGCACCCTGGCGTAGTCCCGGTGGGCGTACAGGGTATTGCATGTAGAACTATTAGACTCCTCATCGAGGGGTGTGGTGGTCAAGGTCGGGGGCTCATTGGTTAAATCCATCTTCGTATTGTAGGAGGCAGAAACTGCAAGGTGAACAAATATGTTGGTTATTAAGCTGATAAAGATTTCACTTTCTTTGTTCCTTTCCTCTCTTCACCTCTGCCTTGCTTTTCCTTCCCCTCCTCCCCTCTCTTTCCTTTCCTCTCCTTTCCTTTCATCAACTTTCCTTTCCTCTCCTTTGTCCTTGTTGGTCTTGCTTATATGTTTTATTTTAAACACGTCCTTATCATTGAATTGAATGACTTTCCTTTTTTTCCTCGATCCTCCTCTCCTTCGCCTTGCTTTCCTTTCCTTTCTTGTCATCTCTTCTCCTCTCCTGATTTCTTTCCTCTCCTTTTCTTTACTTTCCCCTCCTTTCATTTCCTTTGTTTTACTCACTTTTCATTCTCTCGCCTCCATTTCCTTTACTCTCTCCTGCTTTGCTTTCCATTACTTTACTCTCATTGTTTTCTTTCTCATGTCTCCAAAAACAAAACGTGTGAACAAATAAGCCATCTGTTCATTTTCAAAAAAAGAACGAAACACTGAGTTTTTGTTGAAATGAAACTAATTTGTCTCGTGAAACGGCATCACAAAAGTGATATAAAACCTGACTTTCATGGGAGAAGTAACAGAAGCCATAGAATCTGACATTATGGCTGGAACATACTGAAATGACTATGCAAACACTGACAATGTCTGCTTTTACTTTAATAATAGAGATGTATATGTGTAGGAGAAAAGAAAAACATTGAAAAATGTGATTATCTCCCTACATTTTCGAAGAATTACCACATTTTCAAGGATGATACGACTGAGTGAACTTGTGCCCTCACATAGTCATAACATAACTGGGCCTCCTTGTAGGGGAATTCAGATTATAACCATCTTCAGACAGTTTGTAGAGAGATTGGAAAAAATGGTATGTTGTGCCCCCTAGTGGCCGATTTAGGCCAAGCTCTGCAGAGATCAGCCTGCTTATTATTTTTGCCTCAAATTATATATTTTGTTCAATAAGGTTCTCACATTTCTCAGCTAAAATGTAAAATAGAAAAATGACAAATTGTAAAAATTAAAAAAATATGTTTTATCTTGTTCTCCTGTGGTTGGATGTATTTTATTATCTGAGCGCCCAATCATCACACATCATGACATACTTCTGTGGACATTCTCAACCTGTTGACTCATGAAGGGGGCATTCCTCCGCCGATGTGAGTATTTCACCCACAGGACGCAGTTTTTTGTGCTTTTGGTGGCTAAAAGTGACACAAAGGAAGTCTGCGAACAATAACTGGGCTTTATTGTGATTCTCAATGCAGCTGCAAAATAACTTGATGTTGACAGACGGACTTGCATATGAGGAAGTCAACTTCCCCAGACTGCTTTGCCTCTGAGTGGCAGACCATTGGAAAGTTGAGCTGAAATTATAACCGGCTTGAGCGCATGTAGCAGTGGTGACAAACATTTCCTGGCCTGATGTTGGAAGCAAAAGGGAATTTGGAGCAAAAATGCAGCAACGCCACTTTTCAAAAGCCTCAATTCAATCCAATTCAAGAGTGTCGCTATTTGAGAATAAATGTTTGTTCCATGTCCAATATGTATATTTGTACCAACAAGGTTCAAAGTGGAATGTGGGGACCCACTGGGGTTTTGTGGTGGGTTCCAGCCTTGGTCCCCAGCAAAATAAATTCCATGATCAACATCTCATGCATGAATTCAGAATTCTCTGAAATTTGAAATCTAAAATCACATTTTCAATGAAATGGGATGTTCTGATCAAACTGGGCTTTGTGGTCTAATGTGGGTATATTTTAATTTTGGTTTACCGGGCATAGAAACATAAAAGACAGACTGGTACCTTTGTTGTTACACTGTTATTACACTAACAAACAACGGTTGGGAAACTGGCCGTGTTGTAACTACAATTGTTTTCGGTTCTGGAATAAATGGGTATTTCTAACCCTAAATTCCCCTAGAAGACCAACGCTACTCTATAATCTCATATGCACAATTGTTACATGATTAGAAATAAAGAAAATTAAAAAGGTGAGATGTCTAATAGTGGAAAATGCCAATATTTAAATTTATGTGAAAATTGAGTTTGACACTCTATTTTGCCAGGTTTAAAAATATAAGACTCTGGAAGAAAAACCCATTTTTCACAACTGTTGCTTGCCAAATAGTGAGCACACATAACCTTCATGTGTTATACTAAAAACTAAACATTTCGCCCGTGAACATCCTTTTATTCTTACGTCTATTTTTATGTGATTAACCCTGAAAGAAAAGGAATGTTACCTCAGATGAACTTCTTCTGGATTATTACTGGAGCCGTCGACCCGGAGGACATAAGACTTCTTGTGTTTATCTGAATGTCCTGTCAGCTCTACAACACACTGCTCTGAATGAGAAACAGCATGACATAAAGAAATCACAATGTGCTGCAAGTAACTATAGTGACAAAATATCCTGTTGCGCTCTGTCTCTCTCTCTCTCTCTCTCTCTCTCTCTCTCTCTCTCTCTCTCTCTCTCCCTCTTTCTTAGCCCTTTCTCTTCGTGCGCGTGTCTCTTTGTGCCTTCCCACTTTTTGCTAAATCTTTAAAAAAAAATCTCTCTGTACACACTTTGGTTTAAAGATTGCCCCCAACAAAATGCCATCCAGCACTGAAAGAAAATGTAAAACATTTAAAACTCTTGGATGGATCCAGCTGTGTCTCTTCAGCGACATATTTAAGGAGAAGGATGAGTTTCATACCCCAGAAAGGGGCATGCTTTTTTTTATTCACCTTTCAGGCGTATGAAAAAAGCATGTTTTACTCTGGGGAGGATGTGGCTTCAGCTGCAAAGAAGAGATCATCCATGACTGTTTATGAGAAACCGTCGCTTGTAGCATTTAAAGCTTCTTTTTTTTTTAAATTTATGCCAAAGCTTAATTTTTCTTCAATAATCCTGAATGTTCAAATTTTTTTTTCAATCTCAGTGTATTTTCCATTTAGACATACACAAATGACTGATTAACAAATTAAGGAACTTGCCCTCTCCTCTATAAAACAACTTTGTTGTGATTTCTTTAGGCTCAGAAAAAAACAACAACACAGAAATATATGACCTTTGACATAAAAAAAAAGGAGACGTTTATAACCTCTTTAGTATGAAGAAATGATTTTATGGAAAAAGTCTTGAAAAGATTTACCATGTCATGACCCGGTTGTTCTGTCTGCCACACGATTATCATTATTGACTGCAAGCAGGGCCAGACTTTCTCCGAGAACGGCCCAAAAGTTGACGATGAGTCACATGATTTCAGTAGCAGTACAGTAGCGCATTGTAAAAATCACAGCTGGGAATGAGTGACTGTGACTCACAGTTTTACTTTGGAAACATGTGAAGTTACCTCCAAAAAGCAGTGATTTTTGTAAAATAACATTTTAAAAAAAGCTCCCGCTGGTGAAATCTGGACTAAATTGGACCAACGGTTAGGAAGTTATTTGGTAAAAACAGTTTTTTTTTTTTTTTGAAAAGTCTAAAATATTAACCATTAGAGTAAAATATGATCCATACAAGATAGATATCCTCTTCCTCCTCCTCCTCCTCCTCCTCCTCCTCCTCGTTGATTCTCATGCACCACATTTGGACTAAATCAGATCAACGGCTAATTTATGTTCGTAAAACCGAACTTATAGAGTTAATCATGATCTTATCTGCACAAACCTCCAAAAGTAGATTCATCTGCACCAACTTTGGACTAAATCAGAGCAGCGGCAGAGAAAATATGTCATGAAAACTTGTTTTGGAGATAAAGCTCCCACTAGTGTCAGAAATGTGCAACTGAGCTCTCCCGATTTCCTCAAACCAGTTCTTCCTCGCAGTCTACATGGGTACGAAATTTGAAGATGACCCATAAATTAGTTTGAGTTATGGCGTCAACATGAAAAATCTGCGCGGATGTAATGATCCCATTTTTGCTATAAGTTTATGTTAAGTAAATAACTCTTTACGAATCATTAATAAGCTGCTATAAGTCATCACATATAAAAGCGTTAAAGAGAACTGTTGCTTGCCAAATAGTGAGCACACATTTAAACGTACTGCTTAGTCTCAGAATGTGCTGCGGTAACTTGATATTGCCAAATAGTGAACCCAGATTGATTATTGAGACTCGAGCTCAAGTTCTTATTATTATCTAAGTATTTATTAATGACTTATGAACCTGGTTAATAACCTAAGCATTAAACCTTTATAAAGCTAATCGAATCGTTAAGTAGACTAAAAAAAAAACTACTTTTTACCACCAACTCTGGTGGTTTTCACACGTTTGAGTCACTCCCACTCTTCACTCTATGCTGATTTTCCACCACAGATTTCAGCAACAGGATATTTACGCTGTGATGGCACGAACATGATGGTAGAAAAACTTCTACCTGCATATTTGGTATTTATTATATTACATGTTTTTTTTCGAGGGTCGCCCTTCTTCTACTGCTAAATGGACAAAAAAATGGACATTTTTCAGATTTATATTTCTGCATAGATAATAAAATAATGTGAAAATGTGGCAAGAAATGTTGTTAAATTTATACCTGCAGAAATCTTGTTGTGTTTTTTAATTGACTACAGCCTTCCTCTGTTGAAAACAAGTCCGGTGGTGATGTAGAGGAAGCAGTTTAACTTCCTCATGGCCTGACCTTGTGGATCTGACTCACACTGGGCACCAGACAGCCAGATCACACCCGGCGCTGACAGACGTGGGGTTCTGCCACGGCTATTCATAGTAGACAATGGGGCTGAATACCAATACGAGGCACGGGCGACATCTTTACACGTATGTTGCTATTACTGGGATCTTATTTTCCCAAATTACAAAAATAAACCCGTGATTAGTCTGAGGATGTAGCTGAAAAAGAAGAATAATAAACTGAAGTGACGAGACACCTGAACAGATTCCTCTCAACGTCTGAGGCCGAGCATCTTTCAGGGATTTCTACGCTAATAAAGGAAGTTATGAGGGGGACTTTTCAAAACGGATATCCTCTTTAGATGTATCTGTTGAAATATGGTTATCTGCCATTTATGACCATAATGTCATTTTTAGCTTTGGAGAGATTCTCTCATTCTCAACGTGACTTCATGCACGCAGCAGAGAGTTCATAAGTGCTCTACTGGTACTGGTGGCCAGCATGCTCACAGCACATGCCTTCCTTCCATAAAGGACCACATCTACTCCACTGAACTAGGTTCATGTTGTCTTCCCCGACAGCAAGGGCGTGTCCTCGAGAACCCCCCAATCCTCTGCGTTGTACAAGCCCTGATTGAAGGCTTCTAATGAAATGGGAAATGATGTTTCTGAAAAGTAGTGTTGTTCGGATAAAAAACAAAGCTCCCCCACCAGGTGAGTAAAATAGGAACTAATAGAGGTCAATATGATCTATACAACAAAGGTCACCATGAGGTCATTCATACGCACCAAATTTGGACTAAATCGGACCAACGGTTGAGGAATTTTGGCTTGACAACTGTGATTATGGAGACAAAGCTCCCCCTAGTGTCGGAAATACATCACCAACCATTCCCAAAATCATGCCAGTTCTTCCTTGCATTAAGGTTTATGGGTGGAAAAAGTTTGAAAATGATCCTTAAAAGAGTTTTTTAGTAATCGTGTTTAAAACAAAGGATCTTGGATGGCGGATGCAGGTGTGGCGGCGATGACGATTCCATTATATTCCAACTTTTCGGGGATATAATCATGTAAAACAGTCAAAAACCAGGTTGAAAAAAAATGGAGGATCAAAATTAAACTAAGCTCATATTTTTAAGTAAATGTCACCTGTTAAATCATACAATTACAAACATAGTTATGTAGACTTTAATCAAACAGTGATATTTAATTAATATACACAATGTTTTTTTACCCTAAAACCTTTGATTGCATTAATCTAATCAAACTCCCTTTTTTAATTGTCAAAGATGCAACTTTTTAGTTCTTTAAAGATAAAAAAAAAGTCAATTAATGTGAAAAATAAATAAATTCTTGTCTTAATTGATGTATTTAATTTTCTGGATCATACTGCAGAATATTATACCCAAATTTCTTTTTTTCTAGTATCAATTTTGGTAGAAGCAACAATAATTACATCTCCCTTATATTCTAAGAGTGCAGTTTAATGCTTATTGTTCGCTCTGCTGCACATAGTTGTGATAAGAATCGCAAAAGTCGCACAGGAAACCATCGTGAAGAGGTCTAACAACCAACACCGGTTGAGCACAAAATTTCAACTCCGATTGAACTGATGACATTATGTAACACCTGAATTCAGTGATTCCTAACTGATTCTTTGCATACATTGTCCAAAATGTATTAAAACAGACTATCTTTAATTAATGGTGGCTTTTATCCGCCATATTTTATAGATGAATGCATAAATAACATGCTGACTGGGAAGCTGCTGTTACAAAACCATTACTATTAACGTCACTTTTGCTCATATTTACCTTCAATTCTCACTTTTATTCAATAAGGTCAGTGTCCAACATTGTAACCCTTTTTTTTTTTTTTTTTAAATCTCTGCGCTCTGGATCATTTGATTTAGAGTCAAACAATCTTGGATTAGACCAGACTTTTTAGAAGAAAATCCTCTGCCAAGGCAGCTTATTTTGCCCGTTTGCATGAAACAAACCAGAGGGAGACGCCTGAAATAAGGCTTCAAACGAATGTTATTGAAGAGAGGACGCTAATGCTAAGCTAAGCTAAGATAAGCTAAGCTCCGGTGCTGCAGCAGAAGATTTTAAGCCCGGTTCTCCGCTCAGGTGTACCTCATGATCATCAAATATTTGAACACCTGGTCAGCAGAAAGAGGGGGGGGGAAAGGACAAACATAATTCCAGGATAGTTTGACTCCTTGACCATGAAAATCTACCTTTAGAATTTGAAATCACTTCAGTAATACTTCCATTTTAAAGTTTCTATGATAAACTGTAAAAAAAAAAAAAAGGTAATCCGACCCACTGGGGGACTTAAGTTTGAGTCCACACCCAATAATAATTCTATTTACAGCATTATAACATATTCTCTCCCGGGTACTGCATTCATTGAGGATGAGATCGTTCAGAGGACAAAAGGTCAAAAGTCGGGGTCTGGATCTCCTGGACTTGCTGTGCTGTGGCTGCACTGAGTCACAGGATGGCAGCAATGGCTTCTAATAAAAACTTCTGCTGCCGTTACTCGACTCCGTCAAAGGGGCCGCGGTTCAGCCGTGGCAATTCAAACAGATACTGTTTCAGATGATGCCTGAACATGCACAATCTAACTTCTATCTAACCTCTATTCTTTGATATGTTTGTGAGATAACCGTCACAACCACCCGCCCATGGATCACGCCGACGAAAACAAGTACAACACCGCATTAGGCTGGATTATAGAATCTGTGACATCATAGAAATGCTGTTATGGCATATTGTTGACCCGCTGTTGCCCCGAAATGAACAAACCTTCTCAGCTACCTTCTAGCCCGTGTGTCACACAGGAAAAAACACGCTGGCATATGCGTAGAGTGAATTTAGGGTCAAGGGTCGCTCGCGGTGCAGCATGAAACCTCAAACTGCTCGTTTGGCACCTCAAACCACCCAGAGCCTGAGAACCTTTACAGCGTAGAAGCTGCGGCATGAAGAGTTTCGCCCGTTTTACGAATAACTCTTTTGTGATTTAGAAGAGAAACCAACGTTTGGTGAACGATCCATGAATAAAATGTAGAAATGATTCATATTAAATTGGCTAAAAGATGCAAACTATCACATAGGTTCAGATAATAATGAAGGCAAATATGTGCTTTTAAGTTATTTACTATTTAGATTGTTGATAAAAACTAGGTTTAGTCACAAAAGTGTGATGATGGCCGTCTGTGGCGAAGATATTATGGTATTATGCAGATAATTTAATGTATTTTTCCACACAAGCCTCTCAGCAGATACTTGTCGATGCATTTCATCATCTAATGTTTCCAGGAAATGTGTGCCACGTTACTAATGAATGTCAAAATACATCTTCCGAACATAATATCTCGTATAATATATAATATGTATGGTAAACATGCATTCATTTGAAACGTGTGCAAACCTTTTCTCATGCTGTTAAAGTGAGGAGAGGTGCATTTGTCATGCTTTTAAAATGTCACACCTGTCTCCTGAAAATGAATGTTCATCCTCACATTACTTTCCAACGTGGAGCTCTGAGGTTAACGGACATTCTAAAGCCCTTACTCAGCAGTTTCTTTTGCAGGTCTGGGCTCTAACAATAATCTTATTTATAAGAATATTCTTGGTCTTCTTCCCTCTTATCTCCTGATGTATATCATGGGAAAATATTCATGGGAAAAGTTCATTGTTTCCCCCCGAAAAATTGGGGATATTATGGAAATATCATCTACCTTGATCTTAGTGCGATAACTCAAAAAAAATTGAATTCATCATATTTAAATGTTATACCTAAATAGACCTTAGTTCAAGGAAGGTCTATTTTACTAACTAGGGGGAGCTCAAGACTCAAACTCAAAAATTATATCGTGAATTATTTTCGAATTTCATACCCACATTGATCTTTGTGCGAGGAAGAAGTGGATTGATTCTGGATTTAAGTGCATAAGATATCAGGCCATAATTCCTCAACCATTGGTCCGATTCAGACCAGATTTGGTGCATATGGATCCGCTCAAGGAGGTGTATCTTGTTTGTATCATATTTTACTCTAGTAGTGCATATTTTACTCACTAGGGGGCAGCTTCTTCTTCTTCTTTTTTTTTCTTTTTACCAAAAGTACCACATTTAAATTGAAGAACTCCATCAGGGGAATTTCGTGTACAATGCAGGGGATTAGGGGCTTTGAGGGGATATACCCTTTGCTGTCGGGATGAAAGCGTGTAACTAGTTTAAGTCTGCTGACTCTTTTGCAAAATGGGCTGACAGTCAGAGAGTTGATACTGGATCTTGAGTTCCAAGTCGAGTTGATCTTTTGTTTTGGTTCATTCGGCGCCTGTTTTTATCCCCGTTGTTAAAAACGTGTGTCAAACATCAATGTATTCAATGTATTCACACAGAACGGTGTCATTTGTGTGCCTGAAGTCATATTTATCTCATCCTACTTTCTGTAGGAAAGGCCTCTGTTGTAACGGAGATGAGTTATCTGTGAGAAAACCCTTCATGTTAAGTGAAGGTTTGGTTAAGGGTCAACTATAACCAGTCCATAACAGAATAAGAGTTTATGAATCCACTTCTGCACTCAAGTTTTGATGTCAAATCCTTCCGGGAAGTGTTGATGGTTAAACCTACACAGGGCACTCCTGAGTGTAACAATGTGCCCCGGCTTAAGGTGGCACTTACACCCACAGGTTTGGAATGAGGCCTTTGAGGGGGGTGGGTGGCAGGAAAGACGAATGAGGATGTGGTGATGACATGCATTTACTTCCACCCACACACATCAGATAAGCGAACGTGATGAAGATTTTCATTCGGGTTGAATTCGTGTACGATGGAAACTGCGTCGTCCACTCGGAGACCTGAAGAACAATAAACACACACATACACATATCTAAGAATTATAATTATAAGAGCCATACTGTGCAATAATCCACTTACGGACATTAATCACCGTGGTCACATGACTTTGCATGTGTTTAAAAAACCCCGAAGGAAATGAAAGTTTTGTTTTGTGCTGCAAGAGTGACCACATAACTTTTACATGTATAAACAAAAATGACTTACATTTATGTAGTTTGGATGACCACGTCCTCTGGCCTCCACAAAAACACGTCCTGACATTAAGAAACATCCTGAATTAAACATTAAACATTATCCATGACATTTAAGTTTCTGCTTCCATATTAAGAAGAAAGGTCTTTTATGTCATTACACATTAAAGCAATATGTCCATCATAGTTTGACCTGAATGAGGTGATTCCTTCATTAAGATCACGGTGATAGAATCTGGAGGATTATTGGGGTTAATTCGAGTTTATATAGTTTTTATCCAAAAGTCTTTCATCGTCTGTGAAGACTGGAGGCAAAGTTAAGAATAATATAACAATATAAGCTGCTTTGATGTCACTATTAAGGGAAACATCCATTTTTTGAGGTTGGATTTCACTTGAAGCTGAATCTGACTCTAGTAGTTCATATTTTACTCACTAGGGGGAGCTTTTTTAACCTTTCCTGTCCAGCTGCCTCCACCTGCCGAATGAGGATCAGGCTGCCTCGTCAAGTCAGATGGTTTTAGTCTGCAAAGGAAGAGTCTGTCAGACTCCTCCGGTTTTATTTGAGCTGTATTTTATTTGTTATTATTATGTGTTTCAGTCGATGAGGCGACTACACTTGAAATTGGGCTCAGGGGGATGGCAGAAAGAAAGTTGGAAAAAAGGGAGGAAAAGAAAGTTGGATGGGGGAACAAGAAAGACAGACACGATATAGTGGAACAAACATCTACAAGAAAATTAACAAAAACTACAATAACAGAAACTAACAGAAACTATATTTATATATATATATATATATATATATATATATATATATATATATATATATATATATATATATATGTATATATATATATGCACATAAATATGTATACATGTTAATACATGTACATGTATACATATTTATGTATACATATATATGTATACATATATATATATGTATACATATATATATATATATATATATATATATATATATATATATATATATATATATATATATATATATATGCACATAAATATGTATACATGTTAATACATGTACATGTATACATATTTATGTATACATATATATGTATACATATATATATATGTATACATATATATATATATATATATATATATATATATATATATATATATATATATATATATATATATATATATGCACATAAATATGTATACATGTTAACACATGTACATGTATACATATATATGTATACATATATATGTATACATATATATATGTATACATATATATATGTATACATATATATATGTATACATATATATATGTATACATATATATGTATTAACATGTATACATATATATGTATACATATATATATGTATACATATATATGTATACATATATATGTATACATATATATGTATACATATATATATGTATACATATTTATGTATACATATATATATGTATACATATATATGTATACATGTTAATACATGTATATATGTATACATATTTATGTATACATATATATATGTATACATATATATATGTATACATATATATGTACACATAAATATGTATACATGTACATGTATTAACATGTATACATGTTAATACATAATATGTATACATACATACATAATATGTATACATGTGCAGACATGTACTAGCAAACTCACTTGTACATGCGCGTGTGTGTTTTAGTGCTTATGTTTGTGTGCATGTGTGTGCCTGTGTGTATGCGTGTGTGTGTGCGAAAAAGATTACACACATCAAAATGCCAGGCCGACCCCCAACAGTAGGCAGACAGGGGTCAAGGTCACCACCGCACCCCATGACCCCCCCCCCCGAGACCTGAGACCATGTCTCCCCAGGCGCAGTGCACGTCAACCCAAAGGGGAAGCCCACCAGGGGCCGCAGAGGAAGTGCCCCTGCCAGGGGCAGGCCCACAGAAAGACAGGAGAAGGAGGACCCCCAGACAGACCAGAGGCCAGCACCCCCCCCAAAGCGCAAGCGGAATCCATAGTCCAATGACACGCCAACCCGAGAGCCGCCCAGACCCCCAGCGCGAGGGCGACCACTTAACAGAGCTGACGGGGCCCCCTGACACCCACCCCCAAGAGGGCAGGCCGAAGCCCCCTCAGGGGGGCCAAAGAGGGCGCACCAATCACCAGGGCCCAACCTGCAAGGGGACTTCATGGATCATTGTCGAATTTAAATCCCCCATAGACCGTATTGCGATGAACCACTGGATTGATTTCTGGAACGGTGGATTGAACATTCCTGACACTAGGGGGAGCTTTATCTGCAAAAGTTTTTTCGGGGGCCTAATTTCTAAACCATTGATCCGATTTCATGTGAATTTGGAGCATAAGAATCCATTCACGGAGATTTATAATGTATCGTATTTAATTGAAATAGCTCAGATTCTGCTCAATTCTTGGAGTTTATTTCTTTTTTAAAAAAAACAACAACTTTTTCTCTTCTCATTTTTATTTAACAATACAAATCTTAGAGATGAGGTTCTGATGTGGTTGAACTGTATGTAAAATATATATATTCCATGCCCCAATCTCTTAATAATGACCATCTTGATTACTGGTACATGAGATTAGTTCCATTGTGTCCCACTATTATAAATAAAGATACAACACGATGAATACATTTCACCAGCTCAGACACACAGACACGTCGGTGGTATTAGATTCAATTAAAACACATTTTGAAAGAGCAAATAGGAATAAGATAAAAACAGAGTCTTAAACTAAAACATGACCAAGTCAAACAGAGGGAGTTAGCAGGTATAAAGTCTGAACTATAACAACAGCCTGCTTCTCGATGAAGACCTGGTACCTCCTGAAGTTCACGTAGATAAAGGTTCCACTAACTATTCAAGGATATTTGTGAAATGTAGCATATCAAGTGAAATAAATTGTAACTGAATTACAAAGAGAGAATAAATGTGAGGGGAAAAGAATCATTTTGGTCTCCTCCATCACGTTGGTTGTAAATAGACGAATCTTCTGCTGGCTCAGCCTTGGCTTCTCTCAGGTGTTGCTGCTGTTGTTGTTCTCCGCCGTGATTGCAGTAGAGTCACCTGCACCAACCCTGCACAGACAGTCCTTCAGCAGACCCAACACCTGCTTCTTGTAGGTCTTAATGGCAAAGAAGTAGATGATTGGGTCCAAACAGCAGTTGAGGTTCATCAGTGAAACGGTAATCTGCGTGGAGAAGGTGGATGATGAAGGGATTGCTGGGCCATATATGGAATCAAATGAAAAAAACACGGTTCTTACCTGCAGGGAAACCTTAAAGGCTCTCAGATCCTCACATGATGGCCGGTGGTGGATCTTTCTGAACATAAACTGCATGACGTTGAGGTGGTACGGACTGAAGCATAGGATAAAAGTCAGGAGGATGACGAGGATGATGACGTTTGCTTTATGATTGCCCCTTGATTGACCCGTTATGGAACTCTGCTTGGCTACAGCTCGCAGCTTCAGCTTGATCTTTGCATAGCAGATGGTGATGATGGCGAACGGACCGCAGAAGGAGGTGACGCAGCCCAGGAGCAGCAGATAAGGGGTGAAAGGGGAGTCGTCAAAGTTTAAATACTCCATACAGGTTTGTCTTCCCTGGTGCTCATGCAGCATGCTGTGGAACAGAACGGGAGTTAACTGCAGGAAAACCAGGGCCCAAACCAGGAAGCAGACCCTGTGGGACACCCTCACACTCCGCAAACACTGCAGACGCTGTGGCTGCACCATGGCCAGGTAGCGGTCCAGACTGATGCAGGTCATGAAGCCAATGCCTGGTGGAGATGAAACAAACATATGATGCAAATGGAATAAAATGGCTAGTCATTCCACAACTTGCAACCAATGCAATTATATTACCTGCATAAGTGTTTGCAAAGAAAGTAAAAGCTGTGAGCCTGCAGAGAATGTCGCCAAAGGGCCAGTCAGAGCCGCGGATGTAGTACGTGATCCGCCCAGGCAGCGCCAGTGTAAACAGGAGGTCTGATACAGCGAGGTTGAGCAGATAAACGGAGGTGGAGTTGAGCGTCTGCCTCTGTCGGATTGCATAGAGAACCAAGATGTTGCTGCACGCACTGATGACGAAAACCAGAGAGTGGAAAATAGGGAAAACGACCACTGCGGCGCTTTGGTAGTCAAACACATCGCAGACGCTCTGGTTTTCTGCAGCCATCCCCACCTGTCATTTAGAGGATCACATTTTCAAGTAAGAACGATGTAGACAGAAGTAAGCTGTAGGTGAAAATCATCAAGTAGAGTACTCACAACCAGATGAGAGTTTCTGATACGCCTGCCTGACATGGTTGTGGTTGTAAAGTGAGCAGAGTTACTTTCACAGCCTCTGACAAGGTGGCACCCGGTGATAAAATCCCTCCTCCTTTTTTAGACGCAAATGTCCGTCAAGGATCATCAAGCATGAGTAGAAACTTCATGCACAATCAAAGAGGACTATTTGGACTCAGAAGTGATTGACAGCCCGTCAGTTTTAATGGTTTTAAATTTGACAAAATCCTGAAGAGGATTAGCTGCTACAGAGAATTAACTCAGATTGAGTCATCAGATTCAATTATATCACTATATTCTCCATACTTTATAATAACTGAATCCATGTTCATAATAAGATTCCCTCTGGATTTGAAATTTAATCCCTAAGAACTACAGGTAGTGAGTTTTTAAACACGCAGTTCATGATTATGTGATCGTGGACGTTGACACCTTCATACTTAGTTTTAAGTTCTGTTTTTTAGACTGGTTTGTAATATTTCTTTGGAATATAAAGCTACTATAATGTGTCTAAATGTGCGCAAACTTTCAGCTTAATATACTTAAAAATTTAATTTTAGGTGATAAAAAAAAAGAAGAAAAAAAAAAGGTCTTAAAAAAGACACAAAACCCATAATAAAATCCACTTCCGGTTCCAGATCCAGCTCAATTCTGGTGCAATGATGTCGGGAACCAGACTACCTATGCCCATGAAAATTCTAAGCAACATTGCCAAATTATTGACCAAGTTATTCATGAAAAAAGGAAAAAAGTGCCTCTTCTGGCGATAGTTAAGAAAAAGTTATAATGACGCCACGTCGCGAGGTCATGACGTAACATCACCAAAATGCAATCATCTCTAGTATATACCTAAGCCCACCTCTGGGTAAAATATCATACAAATCCATCCACTAGTTGTTCTGTAATCTTACAAATATAAAAAAAGGCTAAAAAACCTCCTTTGAGGAGGCACTTGAGTATTTCCATTTTTCGCTACTTTATACTTTACATTTTTTCGAATACACTTCATGTATCTCTAATTGAAGGATGAAGTATTTAGTGAAAATTCTCATACTTCTTGAGCTCAATTGGAAAAAGTAACAAAGTTGTATGCGGCCTCAAAACGCTATAATGATTTTATACATCATTAGATAGATTACCTTAACATCTAGAGAAGTGTAGTCCTGAAAATGTTACAGACGTCATATTAATACAAATAACAGCAGTTAAACACCAAGAGAGAACGTTCTACTCTACAAAAAGTACTTTTTTGATGATAATACCTAAATACATTAACTTAATTATTGTGTTGAATAAAGGACTTTTGATTTTAATGGAGTATTTTGTCTGTGTGCTATAATTAATTTACTCAAACAATAGATCTGAATACTTTATCCACCACCGAACTTCAGATGGAGGGACATCCACTCAGAGATATCGGCCACAGGGCGGGTGATTTGTGCTGCCACCTTCAGGGACGGAACAGAGTCACAGTTAAAGACGGGAACGTTAGCTTTTGATTTGTGTCTGTTTGTGCATAGAAGTGATGAATGCAAAGCAGATGAGCACACGCCTTGATAAAATAATGCATATGTCTGCAGCGCTTCTTGCAGTGCGGTTTTGAGAATGATCCGATAAACTGATAGAGTGAAAGATTTGAGCCTCTGAGGTTTTTCGAAGCTGCGCTCTGTGCGGCTGAGGCGAAGGCAGGCGGGCCTGAGGAGCCAGCAGAAGATGTGGGAGCTTAAATGTTGGTGTTTGCAGAAATCCTGTGGTGTGTGGAGGACTCAGTAACGGTTTTTAAAAAATGCCACAGCCATATGCCAACCACCGACCACCATAGGAAGATTGGAAGCATGCAAATATGATAAAGGGAACAAAGCATGAAGCTAGATTCTGAGAAATACTTACAAATATACCAGCTTCATTTCTATGCAGTTGTGTCGTTGTGGTGGGTCTTTTTTTTTGTACATCATTTTCAATGCATCGTTTTATAGAAATCAAAATTAAGCAAATCCACATTTAAGTTAGAGAAACTCAACATTTGCACATTTAGATTAATATGATTTTAATATATTTGGTTTTTATGGTAGTAATAACTCTGTAATAACATAGTTATACACCAGTAATGATACAAGAACAGTGTTCTCTTGATCAAAAAACTAAATATACATCCCGTCTTATTTCAAACCTGGACATTTAATGTGATGTGTGTTTGTCCTTTCAAAGTAAAAGCCCCCCTCCCCTAAATCTGATTAATTGTTAGGAAGTTATGCCTGAAAAAAAAACCCAGTGCTTTTCATAAAAAAGCTGCCTTTAGTGGGCAAATATGAGGTATTACAGTGAAATATGACACATACAAGATAGATCTCCTCGAGTCGATCATTTGCACCAAATTTTGACTAAATCGGTACGACGGTTGAGAAATGATGGTCCAAAAACATTTGGAGTTAAAACTCTGCCTGGTTTTGAAAATATGAAACTGACCTTTAAAATATAAAATCTGGAAACGCTCCATGACGTGGTTTTTGAGTTATCACGTTAAACAGGAAGGATCTGATGACGATTCCATAACATCCCTCGTTTCCCCCATTCAATAATGATGCTTTATAACTTTTAAAAACATTCTTTCTTTTCATGTGATCTCCATAAAACACACATTTAACTCAAGATACGTACCGGCAGAGTGGACTTCTGCTCTAACTGCAGGTCTCAGACTAGATGTTGGAGCGTCAGCAGCACACTGGCCTCAGCATCTCTTCTCCTGGTAGCTGTTTTAGTCTGGTGTAATTGAAATGGATGGCTGCTGGATAGTCAAAAGGTCACTAATTGTCACCAGTCAAATGCGGTTATAACACAGCTCACTTAGGTCGCGATGAGAGCTTCATGTAGACAATGTCACCTGCAGGTTAGGAGCCTGCTGCACTTCAGCCTACATTTCATGCTCCATTAATTTTGTATGCAGCTAAACATCTCGTATCATCTGAGCCGCTGTACTGGAAAAGGACGAGACAGTTGTTTTCCCGGGCGCTCCCGAGGGTCCCTCCGCGTTAAATACTGCAAATATTCAGGAAGACATGAGAATATGGGAGAAGATCTCTTCTTCACACGCTTTTTTTTTTCCTTTCCAAATTCTAAAAAATTGAGCAAATTTGAATATTAAGTATAAAATAAGGGCAAAATCATTAACTTTTATGTCTCTTTTTAACTCAAACATAATATATGATGGTTGAAACTCCAAACTGAGACAAATCATTTTCCTATTTTTCTTTTTTTTTTCGCAATAAATGCATAAATAATCTACATTAAATTCATTTTAATGTGACGTATTGTTTTTAAATGAACAGTATATCATATAAGGGTGGTGAAAATGATGCAGAGAGTTTTCTGTGTTTGTCGTTTCTGGCTTTGACAGCTGCGTGACGTGAAAGGTCTTAGGAAATTGAAAGTGACGACACAGCATGGAACAGGCATGGAAGTCACTTCTCAGAAATGTGACCTTTTTCTGGTTGTTAAGTCAGGGGTGGGCTAAAAAATGAAAGAGAAAAAAACGTGGAGGGGGGAGAAGGTGGAACGAACGCATTCGAAGAGAATTATACAATCGTCAGTGTTGCAACTGCAGCCCATGAAAGAACTCCCCAGAAGGCATATCGTTTTAAAGGCACCCTCATGGCGGAGGGGCGACCAGTGAGGCAAACTGGGATTGACTTCTGAGGTTCAGTACGTGTGTGGAGGAGCCAGCGTGGTTCCACAAACGGTGCTTAACCAAATTTGTGATGTTTTCTCTTCTGCCAAAAATAATTGTGTATCAAACTTTGCCCACAAATGAAAAGGTTCATATTAGGTTCATCAGAACCAGAGGCACTGAGCCGATCCATTCAACAGACAAATGCAGATCTGTATTAATGGACAATATAAAGGTACATCTCTGAGTTTGAAACTTTAAATCAGCTAACATGTGTGTCGCCTTAGTTGTATTTAAGGCTTATGAAGAGTTAATGTGCACATGAATGGCAGGAACCACGGTTTCCCACCAGAACATTATCCAAAGCGACACGTCAAAGTCCCTTCGGTCAGCGGACGCGGTCTGCATTAAGAAAACTGAGATGCTCTTTGGGTTCTGGCAGATTTCTGTCGGAACCAGCTTTAACGTTTTAAGCAATTTGTGCTAAAGTAGCTCGTCTGTTAGATCTGACGTGGGGCTAATCGTTTTTCCTACGACACATAAATGAGCCTTGAGCAACCATAACCCTGACGCCGGTTCACCGGTTGTCCTTCCTCAGACCGGGGATGTCATACTCAGTAACCAAGTCCACAGAGTCCAAATTGTGGACCAAACAGGGTAAAAGTTTACTGAGATCATATTTAAATTGGCAAATTATTCATACTTTTCATTCAGAACAAACTAAGGATATATATATATATATTAAAAAAAGACATGTTAGAGTTACCTCAGTTGGTCAAAAGTTGAATTTTGGGTGGTGGTGCTGGTGGTGGTCTGTGGTGTTGGTGTTTTACAGCCTAGTTACGGAGATATTGTCTCATGTGTGGAAATAATTCTGCCCAAAGTGGCCCACAGGCCTCGAAATTGCCACATGTGACTCGGACCACTTTGGTATGTGTTAACCACTGCAGAGAAGGAACACGGCCGTGTGAACACGACCTGCAGTTCTGGAGATCCTCTTTTCTATTGTTATGGCTGATGGGTGTATATGACAGAAAAAAACGTGTGTAAGAGTGTCTGAGGTTGGCAGACTTTTGTAAAGTCAACAACAGGAGTCATAAGTTGAGGAAACTCAAATTTAAGGCATCATTTTATGTGGATTATTTGTGTTTAAAGGTTTTTGCTTCTACAGTGTGGATGTTATCTAGACATCTAAAATCTTGTTGTAGTTCAAGTAGACCCCTTTGTGGAAATGGTGTCCACTAATGGCAGAGGCCCCTTCTAGCATGACAATCCCTGACCAGGTAGGAACAGAAAAACAAGTTTGTGGTGTTCACTTGGCCTCCACTTCCCCCAGATTGCAGTCCAACACAGGGGGAAAAATATGTCCGATTCATGGAGGCCCGTCGGCCCATTTTTCAGGACTTAAAGTCTACGACTCGCCTCTTGGTACCAGACACCACAGCTCCCCTTCAGAAGCATAGTAGCCTCCATGCTTCTATGAGTAAGAGCTGCTATGCTTACAAAAACGGGGTCCTACACAATATTACTCAAGTGGTTCTAAAGTTATGGCACGGATGAAACTGCTATCCAACTTTCTACCACTAGAGGGGGCGGTATCCCTACGAATCAGAGAGATGAAACAATAACAGTCTGAAAGTAGTGAAGAAGAACAAACTGAATTTTAATATATTATTGTTCGTATAGTAGATTTGTGTAATAACAGTGTAATAGCCGTGTACTTATAACGCTTATTACACAAATTTTAAAATCCGGTTGCATGCTTGTGTGTGTGCATGTATTCATGCGTGTGTGTGTGTGTGTGTGTGTGTTTGTGCATAAGCAGACTGCTGCATATACCGCAGGGGACTCCTGCGTTGTCAGGGGGCCTCATGTGGCTCGTGTCTGTTCTCATCATCACCACCACCACCACCACCACCACCACCACCCCCTTCATGCATCAGCTACCGCCTGCCCCACTCAGGGCCCTGTCCCCTGCTCCACCAGCGCGCTCGTGTGAAGACTCTCCGTTCACACTTTGCTTCACGCTTGTCACCTTTACCACTGATGAGCTATTTTTTTCCTTCTTTCCCCCAGCTAACACGTTTAAACCCCTTGCTTCACAGAGACTAAGGAGGATGCTCCCACTCAACATGCCTCATTGGCGCCGTGATCATAATACGATGAAGATGAACGTGTCCCTGCGGTGACTGAGGCTGTGTGAATGTGAAGGACCGGCATCACAGGTGTGTTGACCACGTTTCAAAGAATGCCCACTCTCACTCTCATTCATAGCGACTCTTTCTTAATGTAACATGTCAAAGTGTTGACACTAGTGCGGCTAGTTGTGAAAAACACACACCAGCTCACTGGGCCTGGTGTCCTTTTGACTTCACACCCATGAACACGCCGTGAGTCCCATCTTCCTCCTGCATGTAAGGAAGTATCTCAAACTCATCATCCTAATGGGCTGCACAGCTCACGAGAGCGCCCACAGATGGCGAGCTCTGATTGGTCCGCGCGCGCTGAAGGACTCGGTGTTTTCTTGATTGTTAAGACTTGAAAAAGGATGGAGTTCAATGACTTGTTGGGATCTGATCATGGGTGCCAGAGGCATCGTTTTCAGTACATCAGAAGTTGCTTTTGGTGTTTTGGGCATTTTATCAAAAAGACGTTGTGACGGGAGGAGGCTTTTGTTGTGGCTTCAGACAACAAGAACAGAATAGAAGCAGCAGCAGCTTATCAAGATTTAAAGGCAGTCATATGAAGATATTGTACTGGAATATAATGGATTTAATGTGTGTTTCAAAAGGAGAATGTGTCCACATGTGTCACTTTCTTTCTTTCTTTTTTGACCCTTTGATGTCCAGCTCAACTGTTTGGTTGAGCGCATTTTGCATTTTTGGTCACTATTTCTTCTTGGAAAATGTGACTGAACCTGTTTATAATAAGACACAGCGGCGGGATGTATATGTTAAAGTGCAAGGGGCCAATGATGGAGCCCTGGGGGACACCTCAGTTCAAAGGGGCCACCGAGAAAAAGGCGTAAGTCAAGGTTATTGAGAAAGTCCTACTCTGTAAGTTTGAGTATATTGGTATTTTAAAGCATGTAAGGATCTACTAAAGATACAATCATGAATCATTTAGAAAAAAAAAGTCTGATTCTCTTCTTTCTTTCTTTTTTTTTACCCGTTTAAAACATGTTGGACCGAAATAATTAGTCTTAGATATAAAATTAATAAATTCCCCGAAGAAATGAAATATGCAACATACTATTTTTCTATAAACCTTTTCTTGTCTTGACGAGGACATTAAAGGGTTAAGCACAGCTGGACTCACCTGTTAGTGCGCTTAAAATGATCAAAACTACATTGGATCCGTTCTGAAGTTTGGTTTAACAGAAAAAAAAAACCCAACAATCAGACATTTTCTTGTGAAGTAACATTTAAAAGCAGAACTCTTGATCTGACATATAAATCAAAAGCAGTTTCCTTTTCTACTCGGCTGTATTCGCTGAGATGGAAGCCCGGCACTTTTACTGGAACTGAGAAACATTCATTAAAAGCTACAGTTCTGAACAAAAAAAAAAAGGTAACATGGAAAACAAAATCATTCTAGGTTGGTAGAAATATAATCACCGACGCTTTCCTTCACATTTATCATAATTATAGCCGTGAGAATACATTTTTCATAAGTTTCATGTATGTGTGCTGGAATTTTATCATTTTTATATCTCAGATCCTTTAATTTAGCATCTTAGGGACAAAAATGACGCCGTTGAATCCAGTTAGAAGTGGAATCAGAAAGAGAAGAAATAAATGTATCCAGTGTTTGGTTCTCATTCTGGCTTTATGTTTTCAAAATGAATGTTTTTCAAATGATGATTCTATCTGACAGTGACATTTTACAGTGTTTGTCACACATGGAGAAAAAAAAAGCTATAGAAAATTCCCAAATACATTAAATAATGTTTAAATACACATTGAAATAGAATATGTTAGATAATAGTTTCATTAAGTTTATGACAAACAAAATCTAAATCTGTGTTAATGCTAATTATTCCCAATAGGAGAATACAGACAAGTTACATAAATAGATACACATATAATAAAAAAAATTAAGTAATTTATGCTCAAACATAAAAAAAAGTGAATAAGAAGAAATGATGCAATGAAGAAAAATATAAAAAATGGTCCCATATTTTCCTTAATAAAAGATTTCTCAAGCAAAAAATTAAATAAAAAATATATATTTAAAAAATATATATGGGCATGATGTAATCAAAGTGTGAGTAAAGAGTTAAAATCCTGAAAATAAAATTATATTCGAGATTTATGATCTGGACTGCTGTTGGTCCTAAAACTGGATCAAGTGTGACATTAAAGTATTTGATGGCTGTTTAACGACATCCTTCTACGTCTTCTACGTCTTCCACGTCTTCTACGTAGACGTGAGTGAAGCTTAATAAAGGGTTAATAAACAAATGCAGGACCAACGACTGCTGAATAATGACTAACAGTCCACACAAACGGACCCCCGAGATCCCAATCAGTCTGACAACAGGGACACGTGACTTTTTTTGAAGTTTGATTGACTCGATCAGTTTCAGATGATGATTTACCGCCATCATAAATCATCGATCCTCCGACCCCTCCCCCCCCCCCCAGAGGTGAATCAGAGGTCGGCTACAGTGAAGCAGCCCAGCGGCTGGAGGGGACGTTTGGTCACTCGCTGGGTCACTTTTAAACAGCGTGGATACTTTGTGGAGTGGACATTTCTCTGTTTGGAGTGGTTTTGGGTTTCATGCTTCTCTTTATATTAATCTCACAAACCTGACTAGATGAGAAAACGCGGCTGAGCAGCACCATCTTCAGGATCTGCAGCAAAACAGTCCATCCGGCTCTGACATCTGGCCCGCAGGATTTCTCTCCTCGTCTTTTCTCGGTTCTCATCCTGTTTTTGTTGACATGAGTGCCTCACAGGGCCGAGTGAATGTGTTTCCGCTCGGCTTCTGTGCTTCACATGAAACCCTTTAGGTGTTTGCTGCATGTGTTCTTGCTGCACACCTCTTTAAAATACAGCTTATCAGAGGATGGATCAGAACTCGCCACACAAAAAGATGTTTTTGGTGCACGTCTGAAGATGCGGCCTTGTTCCGCGCTCCGTGTCCGGGCAGGTTTTCAGGTCATCTGAGCCCATGTGCATATTTTGGATGTCATCTCGGCTGTTGTATTATTGTTTTATTCACAGGGCATGGACTAATTATTTCAACAGCTCTGCTCGTCGGGGAGCAGACTGACAGTTGCCGTCATCGGAGTGATCAGTCTGTTTCTGGGACTCGGCCGAGGCCATTTGATGTATATTAACAATAATTGGTGCCACTGCTTCAATGATGTTTAGTAAACCTTTGTGCTATTTTCCAGGAGGATGCCCACGAGGAATTTTCGAGGAGCAGCTCGGTCTGCAGAGACGCTCTCCGAGGCCGGACAGATGGGAGGACGGCTGTCCTCCGCAGATCAGAGACACCACGGCCTAATCATCATCATCATCGTCACATACAGCAGTACAGTCTTCCTCCTTGTCTTGTTGTCTCTTCTTATCAGCAGAGATGTTCACGCCAACCACACACACACACACACACACACACACACACACACACACACACACACACACACACACACACACACACACACACACACACATATACACACACACACACACACACACACACACACACACACACACTCCAGATCTGTTACCATAGCGTAACATCTCCTGCATCAGATCAAGCCACTCAAACATAATGTGGCGTTTTGGTATGAATATATAAATTTGAGAGACCCTATAGGGCGAATTTGATTGGAACACCTGTCATGTAATGGATGCCATACTGGTTTGATGGCTACACTGAGAATAGCTCATGATAAAATATCGGCAATTAAGAAAATAAGACGTATAAACACACTATCTGTATGTGCTGCACCTCTCCATTAAGTTTTATGCGAATTGGTTCAGTAGGTTTTGAGTGATTATGGAGTTTTTGGACATTTTCTGCATCTAATTATGTGAAGGAAAGACTTAAGATGAGTTCAGGGGAAATCCATCATGTCATTTTTACGTTGTACTGCATACAAACATACTAAGAATTTACTCAAATTGGATTTTATTGCAATTATACGCGATTAAGTGAGATCTGTCAAACAATATTGAGGTTTATTTTGAGTCATAAACCCAAAAATGTCACTTTTTATTCAGCCGGTTATGATTTTTCTATATCAATTTTTGTGCCTTTTTCTTTGCAGGTGCACGAAAAACCATGACTGAAACTGTCTAAACATCGTTGCTGGTGTGTTTGGATCTGTTTTAAAACACTTTGTCGGGGTCCTCCTGTTAGGTAATCTGGCAGCAGGTCCGCTGCTGCAAGGTGGAGGTGCATTGAGTCTTCCAGCATCTAGCAGTGACTCCAGCAGGTTTGGAGTCTGGCAGATTCTACAAGTGAATGAGATGCAGATGTGCAGTGACAGCACCGCGCTCATTATGTGGAATCAGTGTCACACTGTGACAACTGGCCAACTTGAGGCTTCTCTCGTCACTCAGTGCTTAATCCACTCAGCCAGGACCAGCTTGGACTCTTCCAGACCTCATTTCAAACTATTAACGGCTCCGGCATCTCTGGTTCTATCTCAAACAGAAGTCTTTCGGTTGACTCAGGTGCCCGCGTCCATTGATTCGTTGATTGATCAGGTGATATTAGCCGGAGACCCTCCAAACTTAATGCTTCTGACCGCTGCTCCGCTCTCCCAGCTGTGCGGCCCGTTCTGCTCCCTTAGGGCCGCTATCCCTGGGCCCAAGTTGTGATATCTATTTCAGTCCGCTAGAGAACAGACAGCCGCCGCCGCGGCGGCTCCAGAGAGTTCCCTCTCCCAGCATTACTTCTTGTTGCACTCGGCTCATATGCTTTAGCATCCCCTGTGTCCAAACTGCTTAGCATCTGATGGGTCGCTCTGAGTCATTAAGGCCAGTTTGCAATTAGAGATGTGTGGCTGCTGGACACAGAAACAGATGTGCTTTGATCTATTTACGGTAGGTTGGAGGGAGGGTGGGGGTCATAATAGCTTACTTTCATGCGTGGGTCAGCTCACGCACCTCTGACATCTCTTGTCTTTCAGTTGACTTGACATGCACTTGTGTTTTCCAATCAGCAGAAAAGTTTAGTCATGAATGGACATCAAGGAGGAGCGGCGATAGCAGCTGCCGTGTGCGTGTGTGTGTGTGTGTGTGTGTGTGTATGTGTGTGTGTGTGAGTGAGGGGCTGTGTATCATCCGACACGTGTGACTGTACAGTACAACTAAACTAAAGTACACCGTAGGTCCGAACTTTAAGCGTTAAGTATAGAAAATCACTCAAAATGTAAAATATATAAATATCCTCCTCTAATTTGATTTAATCTGAGTCATTATGAAAGTTTTCGTTGCTCCTCCCCTTCAATTTCAGTTTGTTTGTTTATTTGTTTTTTTTTTCATTTGACTTTAATAGTCTGACAGTGATCCCCTGATGTCCAACATATTTGGTACGTTCCATTCCGATTAAACGCTGAGAAATGAAACAGGGATGCGGATAACTAATATATAATAAGATTATAAAATAAATGACTTTAATTGCAGAAATGATTTCATTTCTGCCAGTAAAGTTTTGGAAGATTTTGTAAAAAACGTTAATTCAACATAACTGAGTTTAGTCAATGCAATGTAATTGTGTTCAGTAGATGAAACCTGGATGCTGTTTGAATTTTATGAGTTTTCTATTTTCAATAAAACATTATTTTCCATTGTATTAACCCATGTTGCAATATTTATTTTAGTTATTTTATATCTTAGACAGTTAAAAATGACCATTTAAGGACAATTTGTTCGGTCAAGCATGATTTTAAACAGAAAGAAAAACTATTATTTCATGATTAAAAGCTGTATGGTGGTTTATGCCTCCGCCTCGGTGGCCCCTCCGATCTATGTGGTGTCCCCCAGGGCTCCATCCTCGGCCCCTTACTCTTCAACGTATACATGCTGCAACTGAGGCATATTATAAACCACCCGGGTTTAGAGTCACATTTTTCATCGAGATAAAGATGTGCTATAAAAAAGTGCTCAACCAATCAGCTGAGCGGGTATCCTCTGGTGGGAAGGGGTTTCTTTGCCCTGACCGACTTTGGGTCTTTTTCATGGTGTGCGTATTCAATCAAACTCATCAGGAAGACATGATTGTTCCTTTAATGGCACATAATTAAAAAAAAAACTATCATTGTTGTACCTTTAATAGGCGTAATATCTATTTCCAGATGAAATTAAATGTATTTTTCTCAAAGTGAAACTACTTTTACAAATGCAAAACATGCCTGATGCGTTTCGTTTTATGTCGGGACACGAACATGAGACTCATTTACCAGAAACAGGGCTTGTTTCCCTTTTTTTTATAGTCTTAAAGTGAACTGAGCCCCATCTGTTTAACCACCAAAGTTTACCAAGGGGCAAAAAAGTTAGTGTTGTGGTACATTTATAACGCCTTGTCTTCTTTTTTCACCCTCAGCTTTGCGAAAAATGGAAAACAAATGTTCCGTTGACAGCTTTCTTATGCCCTGGGTGGGTGAGTATTTATGTCGTGAAGGTGCCAACACATCCTGGTTTTACAGGCTGACCATTGCTGGGGGAGAAAAGGGAGGGAAAAAATAAAAAAGAGGAGGGGTGGGGGGGATACTGTTCTGGTAATAACTTCATCAGTGATGAGTACGCTTTGATAAACGAGCTCACAGCAAAGTCAGCTCTGCTTCACAATCCTTATTGATTTTAAAGAAACGTAACCTTCTAATCAGACACTCTAGGAAATAAAACGTCACGTTTACTCGACTTATGTCACACAAAGGTAGACGGACTCAATAGAAAAAGGTTAGAAGGGTCTTATGATACAAAAACAGTTTGGTTGTGTAATTTAATAAGCATAGTAATGTTTCATTTAGTGAACACAGTTATGTTGCGTTTACTAAACACAGTTAAGTTGAATTTAATATTCAAAGTTATGTTCCATTCACTTAAAACAATTATGTGATCCCCTTAACCTTTTACTATTACATTAATGCAATTAAACTCCTTTACTTTAATTTTTTTAATTCTTAAGATGCAAAGTCCTTTCGACACAGATAAAAGTCATTTAATGCAATTTATATTAACGTACGTGCGACCAACCCGACTGCACTGAACCGCAGCATCTAATGTCAAACTGGATTAAATATCATTTATATGGATTATGAATTTCCAGCTAACTAAACTGAGCTACAGAGATTTAGTATCATTTAATGTCTCTTGATTTATTGAGCTGTGTTTCTGTTCTACTGGAACTAATCCGTGACGAACTTCATGTAACGTTTCTTTATTGTGCCATTTACTCAAAACTGTTAAGTTATGTCAAATCAATCAGCTTTTGTGGGTTAAATAAGTCTTAAATTTAAATTGCACCTGCTCAAGTGGGGCTAGTTGAAAAAGCTGAAACACCTGTATCAATAAAATGGGATGTAAGTACATTTTTTTTACTACGTACACTCTTTTTGAGTAGCCTAAATCCGTGAATCGCGTTAGCTCATTGTGTGACGTGTGCTGGGGGGACATTTGGGACGTGGCCCGCGTTCAGACTGAGGTTAGGGCTGAATGTGCTGTTGCACCCGTCGTAGCTCAGGGTGCTGTAATAACAGGACGCAGGCCCGGAGTTTTCACCAGAGCATGCCTCAGTGATATTCAGTCATTTTTTTCCCCCTCCTTGTCACTTGTCTTATTGTCACCGCTTTACTTGTATTAAAAATTCACGGGTCACTTGTACGGCGTTGAGTGCTTGTCTCCGGCGTACGGCGCGCCGGTGCTAACTAGTCAAATGTGACCACTTTCCACAGCAGCAGCAGCGCCCTGGGCGAACTGTGATTTCATAATGTTTATGGTGTCAGCAGCGAGCCCAATGGGGAAAATGGTAATAACCCCAGCACCGATATGAATAATGAATGAAGTCATATCACCATTTCATAAATCAGAGGGGAGGTACAGCATATGGAAGGAAACAAGCCTCTTCTTGCTACCGGGTCTCACTCATAAATGAAATTGGTACTTTATAAACTGCTTTTAATGCTTTATCGTATATGATTTAAGCCACGGCATCCTATGGGGGGGTTCCACACTGACTATGTGGAGGTCCGTCCTGAGATGAACGCAGCGTTAGGTCCGCTGTGACGTTGGCGCTTCTCGACCCAGTGGTGTCATGATGCAGGGGCCAGAAAGTCCTGAAAAACAGCGCAATGGGGTCATTTACAGCTGAAATCCAGCAGCACAATGCTACAACTATATAAAAATGCATTAAAATCAATGTAAATATTACTTTATTTTTTTTCCATTGAGGTGGACTTTCTTCAAAAACATGTTTACTTCCCCCCGTAATCAGCGTTCAATCCCCTCCACAAAATAACGGGTGCCCAAGAAGTTAATATTCCAAGGTCTGGCTGGTCCTGCTCATTAATTCAGTTAAATGAAGTGAGAGAGGGGGAATCAGAGTGTACCGAAAGGGAAAAAAGAAAAAAAAAGAAAAAGCCCTTTAAAACCATTTCCTGTGATTTGGGTAACATGCAGAAAATTCAGTTTTTGTCTTCCCCCTCTCAAGGTGAACTCATCACACGTTAGTCTTCGTCTCTCCTTTAACAGCACTTCTCCTTAACTCTCTTCTTCTCCCATCATAGCTGGGTCAGTAACCTGCTGGATGGCGCTGGACTGGGTCAGGGGGTGCAGTCTGGTGTTGTCCACCATCTTTGGGCTGTGAAGGCTAATGCCTCCTGACACGCTCAGTTCGCTGAGTCCCGGCCACATTATTCTAGTAATGCAGAAGTCATCAGGGCCTGGGATTGCGTGAGGGCTCTCATCTGGAAACCCCAAACAACCTTCAACCTCGTTGAAGATTTGTGGAAGAATGCAAAAAAAGAAAAAAGAAAGAAGAAGAAGAATGAATGGATTAGGTTGTTAATTTGTCTGGTTGAATTAAAAGCATATTGATTGATGTTTTTTTGGGGGAACATCTCTGGACGTTCTCTGGGATTGCAAGAAGACACAAGAAAAATTTGCTGTTATTTTTTTTTTTCCAAGTCCACACGCCGTCTTCCTGGATGAAAAGGGAGGATATTGTAATTTATCTGCAAAGGGCAAAGTTTAATCTGGATTGCGGGGCCGATTTTGCTGGTGCGCTGGTCTTTGCCAACCATACTCCACTTCCTTTACAGGCACTCAGCTGAATTGTTGCTTAACCTGCGCAGTGACCCTGCCACATGCTATCTGCGTCCCCCTCTCCCAGATCCACCGCCACGCCATTCCCCTCGTGGGCAAAGCTTTTGCTGTGTGTCAACCAGGAGCCACAGCCTGGCAAAGGGGAAATCTATAAAGCTTGTGCTGGAGCAGATAAAAAAATCCAGCACCAGTGTTTACTCATCTGTTAAAAACGGAGTGATCTGCAAAGTTTGTATGAGAGGGTTTTTGACGGTGCCCTGCTGCTCTGTCAGTGCAGCACATGCTGCAGGCACTGGCATCCCCTATTGCCTTCCAGGTCATTGGCCAGGCTCAGCAGGCGGCGGGCTTCCAGCCCCATGACACGTCTCTGGATCACAGCTGGATCCGTAACAAGGTATCATAGCAAATGAGTCGGTAAAACATCACTGGTTTGAAGAGCGTGAAAAATTGTCATGATATCATTTGTAATTCCTTTTTCTGGACTGAGAGAGAAAACCAGGGAGAGATCTTTATACGGAGCCTTTCGCCAACACCACCACCACCACCAGTCTCGGACCCCTTTGCTCGCCAGACTGACCCCAAAACGTATGCCTGCGGGGGCTGTAGATCCAATCTAATGTAAGGAGGCAATAATTAAACATCTTGTGATTCTCAGCATAGTGGCTCCTAGGTGCCGCTCGGCTAACATGAGCGCTTCGTGACACGTTGTCCTCTTCCTCAATGCGGTCTTTGTCCTTCATTACAGGCGACCGGCCAATGGTCGTTATTTGTCAGATTGGGCCCGTCCTGGTGTGTTTGTGGTGACAGTGGTGGCATTTGAGGAGAAAAGGTACATGGCAGGTTAGGAGTTTGTCACATGATGTTAGATGAAGGATTCAGAGAAAGTAGGGGATAAAATGTCAGCATGAAAATGAGTGTAATTACATTATAAAAGAATCAGGCAGACAGCAAATGGTATAAATACGTTATTTTTGTCTTTGTAAAAAACATTATTAGGTAAAAGTTCAAAGTAAAAATTCAAAGTAAATCTACTTTTACAAATTCAAGAATTGTGCCATTGACGTAAATAACAGTATTTTTTAGTTTTATTTTATTTTTTGGGTCTCATTTATTTTCTAAAAATAAGAAAATAGCAAATTAAATTAAATATGTGTAAAAAACAACAACATCAATATTTATTTGAATACTTTATATTATAGGGGACAGCAATTGGGGGCCTCTTCACCAAATGATCTTTAATAATCCATCTGATCTTGATTTATGTATATTTATAATCAGATATAAATAAAAGACTATGTCTGAACTTCTGATTAGGAGACAATCGCTCCACCCTCTGAGCTACAAACACGCCCCTTGGATTTACCCATTTCATGCAATGAAAAGTAAGTTTATTTAAGATTTTATACCTTCGTCCAAGATGAATAATGACGAGAAAAAAAAAAAGCTTGTATCACAAAATGTTTTTTTTGTAAAAATAAGGAGAAGGTATTATGCAAACTATCGTTTGTAAGAAAATCTTGCTAAGGAAATGTGAGATATAGTTTCTTAAAACAAGATTATTTTATGTGAAACATGCTCCACAAGATCTATTTTCTTATGAGACAAAGAAATGAGAGGCCTAAATCATTTTTACCTAAATAAGAAATGTATTAGCTAAATAAATGAAGACTAAGGCTAAGATCAGCTTCGATAAGGTGAGCACTGAAAAAACAACTAACTTGAAAACACACCTTTGAACATAAAAAAATGGATTCCTCAATGTGTGAGTTCATCACAAAACATATAAACGCATAACAAAAAGAAAAAAATAACAGGATGCTAATGGATGATAACTCAAAGGAAAATCTGGACCTCTCCTATGAGAGAATCAATCAAAAAGCGAGAGATAAGGAGAAAAAACATTATAAAGAAGAAAAAAGGAGAAGCTAAAGGTCCTGTCAGTCAGGTAAAACAAAATAGAATGAAATATATCTTATTCACTGTCATTTTAATTGGCCCGGCTACATTATCGCAGTGATGTGATGAGTTGTGTTATTCATTGTTATAACTACATTGTTGGGTATATGGGTTGTGTTTGGAGGCCTCAGACTTCGACATAAGAGGTATGGTACTTACTGGACCTCGTTTATTACAAAGGTAATGTAAAACAAAACTTACTCTTTCTGTGTAATAATAACAACCAAAGACTTCCTGAGACATTACACAAACTCCAGCAGGTATAATGCAATACATTTACACTCTTAAGCCCTTATGACCTTTAACCTTTTTGTGCTCAGAGTACAGTTAACCACGAGGCCGCGTGCAGGTTTTGATGGATGCAGAGAATGGACAAACATCAGCTTTGTCTCTGAAACCACAATGGAGACCTTGGATGTAAATGTCATGGTTTCAGAACGGATACACTGACATTTGTGTGATGGGATTTAGCCATGGGTTAATAAAGCCATAGCCGGCACACTTCATTGATATCCCTCTCAATGCTGTGAAGTCTATCTCACCATTTTCCTTTTTTTTTTTGGTGACCTCACAGAAGTTTTTTTTTCAAAGGGATGAACTGGATTCTATGGCGGTTAAAGCCAATTATTTATCACAAGAAGAGGGAAAAAAAAAGAACCCGCCTAGTTTGATATGTAGGTTTATTTAATAAGATGCTAATGTGCCTCAGGAGTTGTTCAGATCATTTCGGGTTTAGGGCGTTCATGGGAAGGCAGGCGATCAGCATTAATACCACAGCCCATGTAAATCAAATCAATTATACCCTTTTTTTTCTTTTATTCTAGATAAAATATTAATAAATCAGAACACATTTTCCAAAAGTCACAGTATAATGAGGAATTTAAATTGGAAGATAGAAACAATTTGTTTATTACAAATGCCACGGCGAGGCGGTGACTCGCCATCCATAAATTTCGTGATCCTTTCATATCTTTTATCTATGACTACAGCTTTGGCACTCATTCAAGATTTTAATGAAGCCAGACTTCTGAGGCATCAAGGGCCGAGTGATGCATTGTCCATTTGAATCGTGGAGTACAGAGCACGGTCAAAAGGGAAGAAGCTTTTGTCTTTGACAGAATATTTCATATTCTATCGCCTTTCAGCGGGGTCGTTGGGTGAGTGCAGCATTTAGCAACAGCAGATAAGAAGAATACATATATATATATATATATATATATATATATATTCAGGATATATCTGGAACCAGACTGATGAGTATGATGGTGGTGTGTCTGTGTGTGTGTGTGTGTGTGTGTGTGTGTGTGTGTGTGTGTGTGAGTGTGTGTGTGTGTGAGGCAAGGACTGACTTGAATCAAAAAATAATTTTCTCTGCTTTATAAGGATACGAGAACACCCCCCCACCCCCCAATGCTCTGGCGCGACCTGGTGTCGGCTGCTTTCTTGGGCTCAGAGGTTCCTAGGGGAGACCAGAATGGAAGTTGAGCATCTTGCTGTGATCCAAAGAAAGTGTGCCAAATGCTATCAAAACTGGATTAGAAGACAACAATTGTGTTCAATGAACGGAAGGGGGAGGGAGAGAAGTAGTTTCCAAGAAACCCATGGATGGAATTTTCCAACTCCATTTCATTTTCATCCCATGTCGGAATGGATGTGCACATAAAGCCTCTTTGTTGGGGGATAAAATCTTTGTAAAATAATCCATGTTGTGTTGTCTGAGCATGGATGTTCTGGAGAAGCAAGAAGCACATTGAGATGTATTTTAGATTAAGTGTATAAAAAACAGCAGTGAGCTGGGAAAATCATGTGTTATATGAGTGTGTGTGTTGAAAATATCAAATATCCAATAAGAACGTACCTGGAGGGTGAATAATGGAAGAAAACCATTGCCCCGTGAACTATGAAGGTGAATAGGCTGTCTGTGTGACCCTTTATAACAGTTTCCGTGTCCATGAGTCATGAAAAATGAACATATTCTTCTTGTAAGCTTGTTTAAGTTTAAGAAATAAACAAAAATATCAGTGTTTTGTTTCCAGTGACCAGCTCACTGTGATATGAAATAATTCACCGGTGTGCTGGCCGGTCATCCTGAATCTTTTTCTCGATTAATACTTGAGCTCTTCCACCAAATACACATGGATCTCTATGAAGTGAAGGACACACTGCAAATTTGAATAGACCCACAGCTCAATGGTTGGCATTTGGAGCAAATCCCCTGCTGACTTAATCATGGCAAATATTGCTTGTCATTTTTACACCATGGTTGGACCTGGCTGATGGTAGTGGTAGTAATTCACCACTGCTGTGAGAAAGAACTCCCGGGGTGACGTGCCTTGTGCTCAAAATCTCTCTCCATTCTTATTTCTTTCTGGTAAAGCTTCAGTGTCTGTAACCTCTCTGAGAGGAGACGAGTAACAGAGAGACTGTGGAGAGAGAAAATCTTTGACACAGAAAAAAAAAATAATACCAGACTAAAGGCACATTTTAGATCATTTCTATTATTTTTTTAAATAATTTTGTAAAAAAACCCAAAACTATACTTTAGCATAAATGTTAATTAGATTAGATTATTGATTTCTTCTGTCTCAACTTCTCCTTATCATAAATCTATAAATCTTCCGTCGCTTATTCTCTGTTTACTTGAACATGTGTAGGAGAATCTAAGAACCCGCCCCCTCCTCCCTACAACCAATCACATCGCTATTTCCGCTCTGTCAATATCGTCACCCAGCCAATAGAATTTCATTATTACTTTGCGTCATCTAGAGAAACATGGCGGTGCACATAACAAGAGCTGTCAAACGACTACTTCCACAGTAAGTCTTGTTTTTATTTACCTACATGCTCCTTTTATAAACGTGCCTTTGTCTCATGCAAAAACAAAACTTGACGAATGCAAAATTGCAAATGTTGGTTGATAAGTTCCCGTCTGTTTCGTGGTCGCAGCTGTGGGTCTCATGTATCTCCTTCTGTTTGCTGAGGACAAGGACACCAGTGGGAAACAAGAGTTTTTCAAACATTACATTTTCTTTATAAGAGACAGAAATGACGACATGTTGTTTTCCTCGCCAGGTACTTATTTATCACTTCTCTATTTAGCCTCAGAAGGGCCTGTTCCATGAAGCTAGTGTGTCAAACAAGCTAAGGCTAGTCAGCTTATGAGATGTGATAATGTGCTGCCATATTATTTGACTTTATGAACCCCTAACCTTCCAGACTTTCAATTGGGTAGAAAATCAACTCAAATAAACAATAAAGCAAATAATTCTACGATGAAAAATGAAAACATAGGCATACACACGTTTTCAGTAAAGCACTGTATGTTAACACAGTTATAGATTTATATTATAGCATGTTTTAACGTAATATATCTCCAATAGAATGATAAGAGCTAGATTATTACTCAACAATGCAACGGCAGAAAAAAATATGTATTTAACCGTGAATGTAGTAATCTAATTCACATGCCTTAATCCCTCCTCTAAGGTGTCACAAACACTCATCAGTCATATCCGTCACACTGATGTGTTAGAAGCAGGAAAAGCAAAGCAAAGGAGTCGATGTGTTTTGTTCTGACATGATTTGAAGCAGCCGCGACATGGACATGCAGTTCGGTGTGGCATCATCAGTGATTCGGGGTTTTACACTGGTACGCTGTGGTGAAGAGAAAGTCGAGTGATGAGGCAAAGATTTGAAATTGAACAAATCCTCCTCCATTTCAAGCCTAACTTAAAGTCTTGAGCTTTGGGTAGAGACAGAAAGTTCTTGTTGAGTGTCAGTACTGGTGGTCCGGCAGTTGGGTTATGGGTACCCAGGGCTTATTGATGCGGGTTTGGAGCAAAGGCAAGTCTATGTTGTCCCACAGCGAAAATGGATTTAATCTTACAGCTACATGAATGAGCGCACCTCCTTTTCTTCTGTTTTCCTTTCCATCTCAGTGTCTCATTCTAAACTGTGTAAGTTAACATAAAATAAATCCACCTGAGTGAAAATACATTGCAAATCTTATATTACACATTTACTTTAATAAAGCAAAACGTTATCTATTCCCTAAAACTTAAAGACACTTCCAATAACCGGGGATCGGTCTCTGACATCAGCCACATTGGAGGCTTAATGACCAAGAACTTCTCTTTCCCAGATAAGCCTTAACTTTTTCTTCTGGATTAGGAAGGGCTCCCGTTCCGATGAACTTGCTCAATGTCTCTCTAATAGTGGGGCCATGACCTCCGACCTTATTTGAGGTGAGAGAGGCCAGCAGTTCTTTGGAGGTTTTATGTGCATCTTTTGTCATTTCCTGAATGAGACATTTTGGGTGGTCAATCACTTCCGGGAAAGTTGGCTCTTGCTCTATGTGGTCCCCAAGTCGGGTCGCTCAGCCGCCCTTATTTTCAAGCTTAAACATGAATTTCCTCGCCAAATATAAATAAGTCTCTGAATAGAACATTTAATTCCGGTGGCAAAGCAAATTTCGGATATTAGGATGCGAATTGAGACATTGAAGATTTTTGATTCTTACCTCATCAAATAAAATGATAAGTATTAAACCACTTTTCTTCTTTCGGCTCTTCCTTGAAGGGGTCTCCACAGCGGATCATGTCATTACGCCAACTGATTTGGCATAAGTTTAATGTCCTGACACAACCCTCCCTATTTATCCGGGCTGTGGACCGGCACTCACAACTCACTGTCCTTTCTGAGGATTATTGATACCAGTGAATACACAGCGGTTTGTTCTTCATATTTCTGCAGTCATGTTTTAGAAAGTTCAACCCCACCCTCCTCTGCTCTGGGGTCTTGGCAGCTCTGACGGACACTGGATGACTTGCTCAAGAGTTCACCGGTCGAGCAATCGTTGTTGTTCCACCGTAATCCGAGTCCCTCTCTTTCTCCTCCTCTGCACCACCCACAGACCTCCAGCCATTAAAACCTCAAACATCATCCTCGCAGTCTTTCCCGTCATCAGTATGTAACGTTTATGTAGGAGGTAAATGTTGAATAGACGATTAGAAAGAAATAAGACATTAAAATAAGACATCAGAATCAGGAGAATAAAAAAACAAAACGGCAAAGCAAATAAATAGCGATTTAATTAAGAGTGTAAAATGAAAGTGGATAACATTTTCTCAAGAATAGTGAGAGCATTGTTCCTGTATTGAGTTATTTAACGATGCATAATGGATCTATGATAAAAAAAAAAGTTATGGGTATCGTTTGCATACGTTGGAAAAAGGCAAGATTAAGCCATTTTAATAAATGAACCTGACAGAGACCAATCACATAGATTAAATCTATAATTTGAAGCAAAGGTCAGTGATGTACCTTCATTTGCATGGACCACATCCGTTACATCTGATTATTCTATGGAGAGTCGTATTTCTTTGTTTCCCAGCATGGTGAATCCGGTAAATTAAATATCTGACATCTCAAAGTACGTCCTTACATCCAGCGTAAGATCTGAAAAAGGCAATAACACGACGGCCGCTTCTCTGATTTATGATCATTTTACAAATGCACGCCTTCTGAGACTCCTTACGCTTCATGGAAATACAATATTGATACAGATTGAGCTTATAAATGTGAATTAAGTTCCAACAAAATGAATTCACAAGGTTCTTTGAAAGGTGATTAAAGATCAATATCGCGTCTTCAACCTTTTGCAAAACGTCACACAAAGTCACCTCTGTGGCGTAATGAAACATTTCAAACCGTTTGAACGTACAGAGAATACATGAGTGGCTTTAATATTCCAGTAATGTGTTTGTGCTGGTGATCTACATGGGGACATGTGACTAATTCAAGGCACATGAATTTCCAGAGGCACAAAGCTGATGCTGCCAAATTAGAGGGTGAAGTGATTGTCACGCCTTGTCTGTGTGTGTGTATGTGTGTGTGTGTGTGTGTGTTTGTTTGTGCGGGTGGTGAAAACCTGAACCGATTATAACCTGAAATAGAATACCATTCTCAATACTCTCTGATTTAACTTAGCGTCGCACCATTTGCCATTAAGTATCGTAAATTAATTCCCGGACTGAAAAATATCTTTCTACGGATATTTTGGAAGAAAAGAGAGAAAAAAAAGATATGCATGCAGAATGAGCATGTCTGCATGTCTAACAGGGTTCATATTCAATGTGTGGCTGCTTGTGGTTTTTTTTTTTTTTTGCGGAAGCGGTGCCTACACACGGTTAAACCCCTCTCAGATGACTGGAATAAGGGGAGGAATGTGTGCGCTTGTTTTATGGACAGCCTAGAGCCCTCGCCCTGGCATTGGCGGCAGACTGCTCTTTGTCACAAACACCCTCGTGTCAAAGATGCAACAGCATCCTGGAGGAAGCATTGACTGCTGCTATGAAGTCGACAAGTGATGAAAGTAGCCTAGAGGTTGTCAATTAAGAGAGCCAAGGCCTGGACCTTATAAGTTAATGGGCAGTTTCCCCTCTCAGGGCCTGCTAGGGCTTTATAGCACAGCTTATAAAAACCCCGAGTGTAATGCACCCCTATAACGTTTTCAATTAAGATGAGGGGCATAAAGCAGCGCAGACACTTGGCAGTCATGCTAGAATGTTTATAATGCGGCGTTTAGCATAATTTGGGAGGGGAATTTTCAATTGCCCCAGTTGTTTTAAAGCAGCAGCTCCTGTGCAGATTTTTATTTTGATGGCACTCCATGCTGACTGGAAGCGTTACAGACTTCCTGGTGTCTTCCCATTACCACTTCCTTCGGCTTGGCCGTATGGACGCGCAGCCTGGAGTTCAGAAAGCCCCGTGTTTTCAAAGCGTGATTTCCAATGTACATTAGCAGAAAGTGTCGTCTGCGTTATTATTACCTCACAGAAAATAAAGCTAATTATTGCCAGTTAATTGGATTTTTTTTTTTCCTAATAAAAAAAATCCTATAAACTCAGACTCAGATCATTATTTTTTAAGTTTAATTAACTTAAAAAAATATTTTTACTTCACAGGTGAAAAAAGCTAATATCATTAAATTGCAATGCAAAAATACAATAAAAAAAAGACTCAGATTATGAATGTTAAGCGTAATTATCTTCACAAATCTCATGTTTTCAACAGTATTAGTCATGTGAGGGTTTTTTTTTTCTAAATGCCTCGAGAAAATCCCTCCAGTCATCTGGTGTCTTCTGTGATCGGGTCGGCCTGGGCTTCCGGTAGAAAAATAAATGAGTGCTGAATAAACACCCGTGTGTTGACACCTCATTTCCTCATTGATTGGTGGTGGAAGCTGAGCTTGAGGTGTGTGGCCATAATCCAATCAAGCAAGAAAACAACCGCGGCGACTGTGTGTAACTAAATTCTTAACATAGTGAGGTCAAGCAGCTCGGTCAATACCTTTTCTTGAACTATTAATCTTTTTACCTGACGCAATCTGGACCATCACCTGGCCGTACCTCACCGCTCTTGATAGCCCGTCTTCCTCGTACTCCCTCACGTACGCCAGGTTCTGTTTGGCTTGTCGGGCTGAATTTCACCACACAATAAGAGTTCAAGTCAACATAAATCCGCACCAGAACGCCATCATGGATGGATCCTCCCGATGCCTTAAAGGGCATTCTTGTTGTATTGTTTTTGGGTCAATGAATCAATAAATCGCTCTATTACCTGGTGTTGACTCAGCCCGTCCCGTCTTTGAAATGTGTTACAGAGCATTAAGTAACACATGTTGCTATGTGAAAACAAAGCTCTGGTGACCGGCGTGGCGGCCAGCTGAATAAACGCGGCGGAGGGAGCGGGGCGGGATGGCAGAGAAGAGAGGCCTACACTTGTCTTCTCAGCGCCGACCAAGGTGGATCCATGCGGTCAACAGATGGATATGTTTCCCTGTATCCTCGTAGAAAAAAATCCCCTCCAACCCAAACAAGTGTTGCTGCTCCGGCTCCGAAGCCTTTGATCAACGGCACATCCTTGGCTTCAGAGTCGGAGTTCTGCCGACCCCAGAGTGCAGATGGAATCGCATCTGTGTAAACACGGCCAGGGAGGAATGTGTGAATAATGCAACAAAAGAATTTTGTTCTAGAAACTCGGGTCGGACTTGGCTAACAAGTGGTTTATGTGGTTTTTGCGTGTGGCGGTTTTTATTGAAGCAGAAGCTGGGCGACTAGGTCGTGATAATCCGGTGGGGGCATAAAAATACATTTATATAAATCCAGATTTATCTGAACTTGAGTTAACTTTTATTTTAAAGTTGATCAACTCATACTTGTTTGCGTTCATTTCATAATTTCAAGTGTTTTTGGATCCAGGGGAGAAGCCGGAGAACCCGGAGAGAACATTCAAACTCAACACAGAAAGGCCTGCGGTCGGGATTCGAACCCAGAACCTTCTTCCTGTGAGGTGGCAGTGCTCCATTACGCTGCTAAGCTTCTAACCAGAACCGAGTTGCAGCATATCTGCTCATTATTAGTCGTACGGACTGTCTTCGGAAATTAAGTAAGCCCCATTTTTCTATTTCTCATTACTTTGAATTGAGATAAATGAACTTGTTTTAAACGGATAAGTCAGATTCAATAGCGTATTAAAATCATTTTTGATTAATCAATTACTTGGGGTCAGAATCCGTTTTTTAAGTGGAGAGTAACTTTGGTTTTTCCTTTGTGCTGAATAAATATAATCGCAACGATGAAATAATCCCTTTGAAATATGTAAGTGCGAGGTCTCACACATGGTCACGGAACAATTCACATAGAGGTTTAGAGAAAATGTTATTATCTCTAATAAAAATACACTTTCACAACCATTTGATGTTTTCACATAATTTTATTTCCTTTTTTTGTGGTTCCCAACAAGACTTTTGGTTTCCCCTTCATTTATCATCCATTACATATCTTTAAATCCGTTTTATTTTTTTTAATATCATTGTATTAAGGGGAATAGCTGTTAAACGATTTTTTATCTTACACACAGACCTCCTCAGAGAGACCACCCTCTTTTTTTTTTCTTCTTTATTATGACTGTGTTGATCGATTTATTGAACTTAAATGCATTTACTGTAGGTATGACTAATAATGTTGTCATAAATAAGAGCGCTCGGAGCCGGTACGGTCCAGCCCATGCAGAATTAATGGTGCCGCAGTCAGGAGTTGCGTGTGGGCAGGATATTGCTTCCAGATTTGGAGTCAGCTCCACTGTCAAAAGGCCAAAGGGGTTGTTTTGGCTTTTAAATAGATACAGGTTTGGCTTCAATTTACACCTCAGAAACTCTTAGGTGTACATTTGCATCACTGACTTTTAGAGTCTTTTATCAGTTGTTAGGGAAAACTTAGGCTGCTCCCTTTTTCCTCTACCGCGGTGGTGTTTTTTGGTCTTCTCACGGCACTGAGGTTGGCTCATTGCCATGGTGATGGTTGGCTAGTTCCAGGGCGATGAGGTGTAATTTACCCAGCATTTCCTGTCTGATACACAGCACCCTAATGAGTAGGAGACCTGCTTTTATAGTAGAGTGTTTGTTAACCCAACCCAGCAGGGGGGGTTGTGGTTGTGTGTGAGTGTGTAGGTGCGGTTCTCTATTCCATTCTGCTTTGACATGTTTGTCTGAGCATGCGTTCACCTACAGAGGTGGGACTATCTGTAAAAGTGCATCAGTCTGTGGCTGCAGTTCTGGGTCCGGCCCCTCGGTGTCAGGCTTGACGCTGCGCTTTGGGCCTCTGGTGTTTGGTCTCCTAGCAAGTGAAGTTTCATTAAATATTCCCACTCCGTCTCTCCTGTCACTGTGAAACCGTGAACATTCATTTAGGATGCCAATAGCTGAGTTTTACCCAGAGAGAGCCTTTATGCTCCTTTTTATACCGTCACGATTTAGAGCTATTACCTCAGTAATATAAAGTTAACCTGATCAAAAGGTGAAAAACGACTTTATTTTAATTATATCTAATGCTTCCAACTTAATAATAACTGGTTTGATTTTGATAGGACGTCCGTGGCTGCTATCCTGTTAATCATTTGAGTCTTTTATAATCTAAACTGTAGTTTTGATGGGAATCTGCCGCATTTTTTTTTTTTTACAAACTGTATCAAAAGTTTTTTTAAATGTTTTCATTGGATCCATCCAGAGTCTCAGTTTTATTTATGTTATTGTTTTTGTCCCAAACAGATCTGTGGTCTCTAGATAAGCATCTTGTTATTCATTTCATAATCTTCGATCCATAAGCTATGTTACATTATTATTATATTGTATTGAATAGCTACACTGATCAGCCATAACATTATAACTACTGACTTTCTATGTCAGATTAACACTGATTACCTGGTTACGGCGGCACCTTTCAGCAGGTGGGATATATTTTTCCTGCAAGGGAACATTTTCCCTTCAAAGTCAATGCGTTTGAAGTAGGAAAAAATAGGCAAGCATGAGAATCTCAGCGACTTTGACAAGGGCCCCATTGTGATGGCGTGATGACCAGGTATTGTTGGGTGTTCCTGGTCTGCAGTGGTGGCATCCACCAAAGTGCTCTGGGGAAGGACAGGCTCATTGATATGCATGGGTAGTTTGTGATGTTCAATCGCACCGATGAGCTAATGTAGGAAATATGCTAAAAAGAGTTCATGCTGGCTCTGATATAATGTTGTCAGAACACACACAGCATAAAAGTGGACCTGCACAATATTAAGCAGGCCGTCATAATGCAATTAATAATCATGGAAGTTTATTCCAAACAACTTAATGTTACTGTCTCTCCGAATTCATAGTAGAAAATAATTTATTTCTAATTATATGGGGATGTTGGTTTTTTTTTTTCGTTACGCACATCAGTACGCAGGTTATTATTCAGTTTTTGAACCATCCGGTGTTTGTATCTGTGCATGTAAACGTCCAATTCAGATTTTTTTTACAAACCAGGATAAGACTCTAGTCGTGATTTTGAGATCCTGAATAATTCAGCTTAAATACTCTAAAAGGGATTTTGGTACTTGTTTAACAGGGTATTTGGGTTTCTGATGGCTGGGGATTACTGCGAACGGGCCAACCTCTGGTTTCCGGAACGGTTCAACGACAAGTGGTTAAAGCGTGACATAAAGAAATTAGCAGTCACGGCTGAGCGTCCTCACCTGGTGCTCCCTAGTCCTACATGGTGGCGGTGGTACTTACAGAGTGATAGCTGTCAAAGTGGAGGACATGGTTAATATTTCCTCTCACCCTCGTCTCCCATTGCTGTCAATAAAGTGAATAAGCCATATCCGCAATGCCATGTTGGCATTTAGTAGTGTTAATCCCGCTATAAACCAAAGTGGCCTCATTTTCTGCAACCACATCCAAATTAAATGAAAGTTAGGCTAGCAGTTACACAAAAGTCATATTAAATTGCCTCGTTGTTAACATCCCGGGCGCCTGCGCAAAAAGCCCACAGCAACCCGTTTTCAGGATAATCTCTCATACAAACATGGATATGAAGAATCCGATTCCATCCAAACGCCATATCTCCAGTGTGATCAAAACCGGGATAAGCCTAATAGCTGGGATGACGGCGTTCATGGGAACGCAGTCATATTCGGAACTGACTCACAACTTATGATCACGTCACAAGTTGCAGACATGAAGCCTCCTGTTAGCACTGTACTTCATTAGAACCAGGTTTCCGCGGTGCCACACGCATTCAAACAGCAGGGCCATCTCCCCGGCATCAAAGGAGGTTTTATACAAAGGGTTGTCTCTGACTCCGTCTCTCCATCAGTGTCTGCTAATGATGCACGCTGCACATGTTTTTAACACCGACACCCACCTCTCCAAGTCACTCATTCACACTCTCAATCTTTCCTTCCATTTCTACCTCTCTCTCTCTCCATCGCTCCCCCCAGCCCGCTCTCCTCTCCGCCATTCATGGTGTTTGTTTGGCTGCTGGGTTTTGTTTGTTTATTGTTTCCAGATGGCAGACGCAGACTTCATTTGTGCAGCTTTCAAGTTCCCAGAGAGATTTTTACTGCCTTGGCTCAAGCGCTTATCCTGTTTCCTCTAGCAGGGCTTTATGATGGGCCTTTTATACGTAGCAACTGGAAACAACTGTCACTACCAGTCTGCTCAGGGGAAAGCAGGAGAAATCCCAAAGAAAGTCTCTTTTTCTCTGTAACCTCCGATACAACATCTTCATTAGTGACGGATCGACGGATGAGGACAGAATCTCACTTTTCCCGAGGATGAACGTTTCATAGAATAAGAGAGAATAAGCCCGATTGTGTTCACAACTTCCTCTTCGCAGCTGGACGGAGGAATAAGATTTTGATGTGTACAACTAAATTCTTGTTGACATGACAGGCAGCTGAAGCCGGTAGTAGTTTTTTTTTTGTTTTTTTTTTCTGGACCTTGCTGAGTCTAGTCTGGGCATCATTAAGCGCTGTGACATCATTTATTTACAGGAAACAAGGAGGGCGACTTGCCCAGTAAATGTGGGGGAGGACCATTGCATGTCTTTACTCATCGGATGCGGTTTTAAGACGAAGCAGTAATCAAAGCTCTCAGCTATATAAAACCCACCCCTTCTCCTTAAGGAGGTCTTTTCTACTGGCTGCTGCTCAATGAGTGATTACCCCGGCATTCCAACCTGCCTAATCTCATTTTTAGCAGCGATTTAACTCGGAGTAGCAGCGGCTAAAGCACTGAGTTCACTGACTGACCCTACCCATGAAAAGAAAAAACCCACTGGGAGCAAATGTCGGTGTGGCTGGCTTCACAATTATGTAAGACGTAAACAAATAAGTACAGCAGACACTTGTGACGACGTCTCCAGGGTAGCCGCCTGGTCCAGCTCCTCACGCAGAAGAAGCCATAGTAAAGGTCTCGTATGACATCAGTACTGATGATGAGGTTTCTTCTTTTAGAACCCATCGGGGGTCACGATGTGTGCAAAGATGGAGGCGCCACCTTTGTTGGGAACGGCAGCAGCGTCATCGCACTCACCTGCTTGTGACCCAGCGTAAGGGGATCCAAGCTGAAGTGTGACCAGATCTGACTTAAATGTTCACGTAATCGGTTGGTGTTTGTGTTTTACCACCGCTGAGCGCCTGGCTGCTCCGCTAATCTCATCAGAGTTTGGGCTGTGGTGCCGGGGTGAGGGAGAGTGCAGCCTAGCATGACCCATATTTGCGTGCCAGGACGGCTGCAGAACTCCACCACGCCGCTCCATCAGAGTTTACTACGAGGCCCTCTGCCAGGGTGTTTACTACTCAACTGTCTGGCACAACAAGATAATGCCTGAGCTAATGCCCTCAAAGGACACGGACACTCTCGCTCTGGAGGACCTGCTCTCTTTCATACTACTAAACTCATGCGTAACTTTGTTTCCATCAGCTGAGAAGGAGAATGAAGAAAATAGGAATTTTTATTACACCAGAAGAAGTGTGATGATTATTCCACACTCAAGCTCTTCGGGTATATGGCGTCTTAATACTGGCGGTGGTGGCTGATAACTGTGCTGAGACTGATGAAGGATGAGGCATATGGATCTATGAGAACTACGCAGAGATGGAGAGGTGGAGACAGCATGAACTCGCTACATGAAAGAACTAGATGAATGGATCATATTCCATAATTTAAGAGAGAGCAGCTGATGACGAGCAACAAAGTTAAGCTGCTCTACAAGAACGACTTGTCATAATTGAGGCGAAGGTGCATTTTGCTCTCAAACACAAAGATCTTGAGGCAGAATTTCTGGTCATCAGTCATGTTTTGAAGTGCAAGTTCAGAAAAGAATATGGCCCCAAACAGAAAAGTAAGACCCCCCTCTTTATGGATCAAAATGTGTAAGATTGAAGTTACAGAGTGGCTTAATCAAAACCTGACATGAACATTGAGTTTTTGTGGTAGGACCTGAAGAAGAAAAACAAGTATGCAATCCCCCCCCCACCCCACCCGGTAATGTCTGAGACTGATTATCTGAGAGTAGCAATAAAGCTAAAGGGGGGCTAATTCTTTCTCACATTGGTGATTTAATTATCCTATAACTTTTTGTCTCGTTTAATAGTAATGCCATTTAAAACTTTCATTTAGTGTTCACTCAGGTTGTAGTATTATAATGAGGTTTATTATTGTAATAAACCTCGTTTGTGAGAAACTTTGTCTTCGTACTGATTTGAATTAAATGGAATAAAATTCCCCCAAAAAGCGACTTATCTATTAGGGAATCAGGGCTTTGTTTTTGTTATTATTGTTAGGTTGTTTTGAAGGCTTATTTTTGGCACTTCCTCAAATGTCCTGTTACTTGTTTGGGTACACACACACACACACACACACACACACACACACACACACACACACACACACACACACACACACACACACACACCCACAGGACAGGGGATTAAAATGACTCATAACTGTCCACTGGTCTGAATTAGACCATCAAACAGCCGGCTGCAGATTGGTTTCCTGTGAGTGTGTGTGCGCACGTGGACACCGTGGAATAATAAATTAAGTTCCATTATGCAAGAGGTGGATAGTTTTCCTATTTTGCTTTCCAACTGCATTTTTGATATTTAGTTTCCCGTTTTGTAATAGCTCTCAGGTCATTGATATGGAGTCCAGGAATGGCAGCACCAACCTTCAGTCGGTACTTCTTGATCTCCGGTTCACATTCACTGATGTTTCATCAGCCTCGCCGGCCTCCAAGCTAAGCACATAGTCAGAATCTCCAAAACTCAGATCAGTCACAGTAAAGAAAACATGAAAGAAAATGTGATCCCAAGCTGAGCTGGGAGATTTATCTGAAAAAAACACTTCATTTCTTTTAGGTTTTGGTTCATCTTATCTTATCTTAATATACTTTATGAAAATATATTTACTAGCACAGTGATTGGATTCCAACAATGTCGTTTTTGAAATTGAACGATGTCACAGTGTATTTACCGGAAACGACGGCCATAGCATTAAAGCGGAGCTTCTACCGGCTTTTTAACTTGACTTAAAACAAATAGTTTAAAGTGTCCCCCATGTCATGCGGAATGGAATTTACTTTTATTCCCTTTCCCTCTGTACATACACAAATTAATTAGCTCTTTGCGTCTACAAAAACCCTTGGACAGAATTTAAGGCATTTTCACAAGTGCTTTCTAAGGGCCATAAAAATGTGTGTCCCGAAATTGGTTTTAACAATTTGCAATTTTTTTCGCTCCATTATCTTGAGATATGAGTTTAAGTTTAAACTATTAAATGTTCTGTCAAACAGTTTTTCTGGAATCTCTTGTTGACGCAGATTGTTACCGATACCCTTCATCTCTAGCACCTCACGACGATATTCACATGTTGTATTCGTTTCCAAACTGGTATATGCATGTTGTTGGAGAGCTGTGTATTATTTGAGCTCAGTCTGTTGTGAGGAGAACTTATAATTACCCATCATACTCGGTTGTGCACTGGCTTGATTGGCCCTTCATTTGCAATAATAATGAATTCAGATATTCATTTGGGAGCACATGTTCACATCAAACAAATAATTTGGAACCGTTAAAATTCTCGCCTAGGCCCAATTATCACCTAATGGTTGATGTGGCAACAAACAAGTGATTATTTTCTGTTTTGCTGGTAATAGCCCGACCCATGAATGGAAGCGCCTCTGCATATGTCGCTAATTCTTCCCTTTTTCTTTTTTTTCCCATCAATATAAATTTTCCATTCAATTCCTGTGCAATCCTAACTTTTGGACGTTTTTGTTTTTAGATTCACTCTAGTTGTATGCAGATGCATTCGGGATTAAAAATACGAGTAAACATTAGGATTATGTTTTTTCACAGAATGGATACTGTCTGAACATCTCCCACCTCGGCGGCGGCTCATTTGTTTAGCCACCAGCCTGCTACCTATTAGGTGTTAAATCAAAAGATAAGGAACGTGCCTCGCCGTGATGTTAAAGACTAGCATACAGACATGCACACACACAAACATAAGCAGCGTGCTAGGTCGGCTCGTGTTTGATGTATCCCGATTGACAAAGAGACTCCCTCCTATCAAAGCATTACAAATAAACTCATATGAAAAGACTGATGCACCAAAGGTAGCCTCTGTTCCCTCTGTTTGTTTGAAATAAAGTCTGTTATGAGTTAGCGGTTTGTGTTTCTGCCTTTGTACCATGGGGCTCTTTGTCCCGAGTGGAATTTGCTTAAAAATGTCCTCCCCTGTTTAGAGTAGGGTAGCGTTCGCCATCGGCCCATATTCACCATGAAATGTGGAGGCGAGACCACCAGCAAATTGCCATGCCTTTTAGTCCCATCTTCGATGATGCGGTACTTCCTCAGGCTTTTGTCTCCCGGTTTTGGGCCACAGCTGTCAGACTAGGTGCGATCCACACTCCCCTCTCAAAAACCTCAGGACACGCGCCGCTGCACCCCGAACACTAAATAGGAGCATTAGATACACCATGTTAGGGGCTGCTGGTGTTTGAGCAGCGGCTGTCTGGTCCCATGGCCAGAGACATGCACGTTATCACAAACACACCCTCAGCTGCTGCACAGCCACACAAGCAAAACTTCTAACACAATAGAATTACCCTTTCTGTTTTAAATAACCCATTATCCGGCTACTGACTTCGGGTTTTCTCCCTTTTTTCCCCGTTGACCCTGCCTCATTTCCCAGTTTTCCCCGCCCCGGCTACAAATCTGCACTGTGAAAATACCCACAAGCCCTATCCGCCCATATGTAGTGTTGCGGATTTTGATTATGCAGCACCAGCATCTCACCTCAGCAGGGTATATCCAAACATGAAAATTAATTCACAGCTAAATGCTGTTATATGCAGCCTGAAAGGGAAAGGAGAGGAAAATCAAACACAGGTTTACATTAGTGAACAGCCCTAGAATTAGGAAAGAGAGCCTAAAGGCAGGCAGAGGGGGCAGTCTTCATTAATGTGCAAAGCAAATGGAAGTAACTTCCCCCCTTGCACCTCCAAATCAAACACATGCACACACACACACACACACACACACACACACACACAGAACGCATGCTCCCACGTACACACAGATGCACACACACACACAGATGAAACCATGCACCCACTTACACATGCACACACACAACACGCATGCTCCCACCTACACACATATGCACACACACACACACGCACGCACATGCACACACGCATGCACTCACACACAGATGCAGTGGTTATTTCAATAGAGCGAAAGGCTCGTTGATTTCAGGGAATCTTAATGGGCATAAAAAATTGACTTGGATAAAATGGATGTAAAATATTCCTCGGGGCTGCTTAAAGTCGAGTTAATGGAAAAATAAGAATAAAATCAGCATAATTAGCTGTGATTATAAGCAGAGATAAACACTCGCAGGAGAGTTACATTGATTCCTCTCAAGTGAGAAAGTTTGGGTCAAGCTGTGTTTTTAAAGAAAACTTGAGAATGTCTTTTCCTTGTTGTTTTTTTCCCCGCTAACTTACCTCAACAGAACTTCCCCTAAATAGAAAATGACAATTTTCTCAGTATGACACACTTTGCACGACTGAACAACGTGGTCACATTATAGCCGTAGCCATAGCATCCTTTTAGACAATCTGTTATGAACTTTAAAATGAAAGTTCTTAAGCCTGACTTTGTCTCAGAGCAATGCAAATGGAATTGCCCCCCGATGGTTTGGAATGCACCCAGCTGGCCCTTAAAAGGTGATAATTGGAAAATACAGGATGAAGCCACAGTCAAAGTGGGGACCTCGTGTTAGGCTGAGTTAGCCCTAGCAAAGATCTCTTATAGAAGAATGTAGATGGAGAAATAAAAAAAAAACATACATAAATCTTACATTTTGATTCAAATTTTTCTTGTATAAAAAAATCTCTCTTTGGGGTAAAATACAAACAGACCCTTCAGCTGCATGATTGTTGATAAAGTTTTCCTTTGTGAATGTAATCAAATACTTTACAGAATACATTTTTTTTAATGAATTTGAATCGACAAACCCAGAGAATAGGGTGGTATGTACACAGGATAGTTGTGGATCCAGAAAAAGTCTCAAAGAACTCTTGAGTTTCGTTTTTGCTATTTAATGTCTAAAATGTTGTCAATTATTTCGAATTTTAGGTGACGTATTCAATTTTATCGGAGTCAGAATACATTTTTTCAGGTCACAAAAATGACTGTTTCATCACAGATAATGCAGAAAAATGAAAAAATGTTATTGACAGAGCATTCCGGAGGCGGGAGCAAGGAAAAACAGACGAGAATGAAATGAAAAAGCTTTCATCTGCAAATCTAAGGTTAATGTCGGTCGGAAGACTAGAAATATTGTGGGCTCATTCAAAAAGGGTTTGATTTTGAAATTTGTTGCAGAATATTCCACAGAATATTCCACAATGAACACTGGTAGCAAAACATTGGATTTGCATTGCAAAAACCCAAAGTTCTGGTTCTATCCCAGTGCTATTCCAGCTCCCAGAGAAACTATTCCCATTGAGTTCATCGCTGCCTCTAACACTTCCTATTTGGCTGCTTCGGTAAGGCCTGCAGGGAACGCAACCACGGTATTTAGCACTTTTTTTTCATCGGAGACTTTCCAGGCAGATGTAGCGCGTATGTTGCAAACACTTACTCGCCACCCTTCACACTCCTCAGTCATTAGCATACCATCTTGTTTATTAGATGTTTAATACACGGGGCATTGTTTCCCATCGGACGAGATCTAGGTTCTGGTATATTCTATGTCTTGAAAGGGCACCAAAATGTGCAGATATGCTGGGAACAATGGGATGTAGAGGAGTTAACTACAGTAGTAGCCGTGGGTTTAGATTGTCATTGCATGGTCAGCGAGGAAGATGGAGAAGTGGTGAACAGTGCAAGAGTGGTGCCTCAAATATGTCTAATGAGCCGATGAACGTTTTTGAAAAAATGCTCCCATGGACCGCGATAGACCGACGCTGGAAAGCTTTGAAGACGTTGATGATAAGCATAAATCTCACAACGACTATTATTATTATTATTATTATTATTGAGCATTATCTAAGTAACTAAAGAGCTGGGATAGGCTCCAGCCCCCGCGACAGTTACGTGAATGAAAGAATGTACGACCTTTGTCCGTGAAGGTCAGGATAACGCGCCTGAATTCTTGCTTTCAAAGTTACAGATGATGTTGATGTTAACAATAACCCTAACCCTAACGATGAATGAAGACATGAAAGACGAGGTAGACCTCCATGAAAAGACTCTGACCATCGAGGGTTTTTACAATAAAAGGAGTTTCAGCTTTTATCTCCCTCCCTGTTTCCCTCCTTCGCTCCCCCGATTCTCCAGTAGGCAATAAGAGTAAAGGTTAGTTATTATCAGCTGTTTCTTCTAAAAAGCATCACAGTGGCAGAAAAAACTACTTCTGATGAAAGCCTTCTGGTGCTGACAGCTCTGTGGATTTATGTATCGGCACATGTAAACACCATTCCTGATTTGATATCTGCCTATGTAAACAGTCTAATACAGGAACATTCTTTCAGAGTGATTTCATCCTGAAAGGAGGAAAAGTGCCCATGTAAACCCAGCTAGTGGGAGAACGAGAGAGAGAGAGAGAGAGAGAGAGAGAGAGACTGGCAGAGTTAAGAGAAGAAAAGTTGTCGGCCAAGTGTGAGAGAAAACTACATCCAGAAAACACAGAATAAATTCGGAAGGAGAGAGAGAGATTAATTGATTGAACGAACTCTGCTTCAACCGCAAAACGGTTTACATTAGAGAAGATAGAGAAAGTCTAAATCAGTGCATGTTTGTTTCCACAGTAGCAACGCTGCAAGATAATACCACGTATTTAAAGTGCAGTATGAGGAAACTGAATGATGCTTCGTGTGCTGGTTCGTGTGTTTGTTGGATGGTTGGATGCAATAAAATTCAATCAAAAAGCCCCTGAGAGAATCTACAATCTCTCATTTTTCAGTAAAATAAACTCACGTTTAGTCATATTAATCCAGAATCGTGGAGCCTGAATGTGTGCATGCAACCGCGGATTGTGGACAGATAGTCAGTGAAAGTCAAGATTGATGTTTCCCTCCAGCAGTTAAAAAAAAAGAAGAAGCAGGGAATCGATTCATTACTGAAAAATGCGGGTCATAAAAATATATAAATAGGGGTTTAAATATAATAACAATGTTGCGCTTTACAAACAAGCCATGGAAAGATGAGTCCGTCAGAATGCGCCGAGTGAAAAGTTCTGTTTAGATTCTATTACGCCGGTTCATATGAATTCATAAAATCTGACACAGCATTCCTTTGCTTCTGGGGAAGGAAGTGTAGTGGGGAAGCCAGGAGGCCTAGACAGGAGCTCTTCCCTTTACAAGGCAACATTCAAAGCATTTTTTCACCCCACTCCTCATGCTGGACTAACCTAGTGTAAGCCTGTGCATCCGGTCTCCATTACGGCGTTCTCCTCAGAGAGAGTGTGACGCTGACACGGCTCTTTTGAAGCGAGGCTCTAATAAGGGACCTTTTAGATGTGGAGAGGGAGACGCAGAAGACGGCTGCTGGAGAGGAAAAAAAGCCCAGCTATCTACTTAAATACGCTGTGTTCTGGACATCTGTGTCTCTTGATTCGGAATCTGTCCTTTTATTTGCAGTTGGATTGTGCTGGCAGATTAAAAATTTCCATAAATCTTCATAAACACTTTGGTCATTAGGCTGCGCTCCAGTCAAAACAGACTGCAGCATGTCAGCCATCAGGTCCCGTGTCAGTCAGCAGACATTTCCAGCAACAATATGCCAACACCCATCCTGCACTTTGTTCAGGAAACCTTTCACTGAGTGGAATCTTTCTGTACCTGACGCCTTCTACTGCTATCTGGATTACAGGAGTTGATCAGTTTGACTTTTGACCTTGATATTGCATTTCCAGGAATCAGCAGTTAGAAAAGCGTCCCCAGTGCTCCGGTCAGCTCGGTGCCCCGTGTTTAGATCGAATGCATGAACTCCCAATGACCTTCTTTCATTCTCAGTCAGTTTAATTCTCACGTTATTAACTAGTACTGTGTCTTTAGGGTTCGGTCTGTGTGACCTACATAGATCCTTTGAGAAGAGCCATTACAAAAAAAACAGAGTGTGTGTGTTTTCTTTCCTTTCACCCTGACAGGATTTCTGTAAAACTTTAAGGTAATGCGGTTTCAGGTGAAGAGGCTCATGATCTATTTTGTTTAGCAGGGGTTACTTTTGCTGGATCTCCATATATGTGATGGCAAACGTAATGTGAACATTCGCCATTACTCTGAACGGGCAATAAATCCAAATCAGGGCTTAAATTGAAAAGCAGCAAATTCCTGCTGTGTATTAAATAATGTATCAACTAGTAGATAATGCTGTGATAAATGAAGTTTTCTCTTAAACTTGCTCTAGCTTAACATGTTTAAATAATTTCTTCATTTCGATAGAGAAGACGGGATTGACTTTGTCTTTTATAAAAAGAATGTATGATGACTATAGCCTTAACATAAATGAAATCCTGTCAACAAATGATTTTATCATTATTGTAACGTTGCAGTTTATTGCCAATCTAGTCAGAATGCACTGCGTGTTCTGACTCATTACGTTAGTGCAAAACAGCTCGTTTGACTTTCCATGATCCTCCCAGTAAGGGAAGGAAGGGGCACTGGTCCTCGCCAACTCCCACCCGCACCACACCCTTAACGGAGAAATAGGCCAAGGTAGGGTCCTGCTTTTTCCTCGTCACTTTCCACATTGTAGTAGGACCAGTGTTTGTGTTTTTTGAATGTTCGATAGGCCATTATTAGGTTTGCTGCATCAGCTTTGTGCTGAGGGGAAAGCCCTCACCTCATCATCAGAGGAATATTCTCTCTCTGCTGATGCAGCCAATGCGTGGAATGGACTCTAATTATGCCCAATGTGAATGAGTTAGTGTGATGAGAGTGTTCTTTTTGTTTTAAAACTCGAATAACGAAACAACAAGAATATCTAAGGGAATGTGAAAAGCCCAGTAATGAATGGATCCTGTTCTTCTTGATCACAGTAGATGAAACTCTGTTGTATGACAGCCTCATTAGCCCCTCAAGGCTTTAAAGCTGATAATATTTGTTAGTTAAAAATGGCGACGAATCGAAAGCTTTCCGGGGAAATAACAGGGTTATTTTCTTTAATATTGTAATAATTAATAATCTAATTTAGTGTATTTAATGTGTGTACAGATGGCATTGCTGACTGAAGTAGCACAGTTAGCAATGCTAATGTTTGGAAAAAAGGACGCCGGCGTGATCCCTTACCCTAACCCTAGATGTTTTTGGGTTCAGTAAACTGATACATTATGTGAAAGTGGCAGAACAACTGACAGTTCTTAGAGGTCACGTGCACTGTTGGCATGTTCAACGTTATTAGCTGCGGTATAAATGTTTCCCCTGAACCCCTACCCTAGCCTTCCGAAGTTAGGAAAGGTCCCAAAGCAGAGTTTAACAAGGAAGATTTCCTGCTTACCGGGGGGGAATAAAACGCCACGTCAGGCTAGTAAATCTAGTAAATCTAGCTGCTGGCTGGATCAGGCTCCTGGTAAAATAATTGAATGCATCATTATGCCTGAGCTGATAACAGAAGTCGCTACTTCCTTTTACTGATAAGCCGCACACTTTACAGTGGCAACAGGTAAAGACGTTTGAGAGGTGAGAGGCTCCGGAAAACATTTCAATAATCATAGAAACAAGGGTTAAGTTTGGGGGTGATTTCGTCAAACAATAAATGACTGTTTAGCGGTTAGTCGTTATTCAGAACTGTTTGCCCTCTTAGACCAACATCTAGCAGGATATCCGACATGTGAGTTAGTTCCTAATCTGACAACAGGAAAATACCAATTTCATATCAAGTTTGGTCAGACGTCACACGTCTCACTGTAACCTACTTTGCTACGTTGCTATTATTAACTAATCCTGGTGTTGTGGCATACTAGAACGCCACGAAATGAAGGAGTGTGTTTGGGAGTCTCAGTCTTTCATGATTCTCTGCAGAACTCACAGATCTGAGACGTCCGACTTCCTATTCGCATCATTATTTTTTTCTACAGCAACTGTTTCTGTGATGGAGATTTATTCCAACTTTTTTTGATTTAACAGAGCCATAATAATGTGAGATGTAAGGATTCAATTTCAAAAACCAACTGCACATGAGTTATTTATGTAATTATTGTTGTCAGGCCCTTTTGTAGTGTGGGCTTTATGCAAATATACAGTACAAGCATTGTGTGTGTAAAACACATTAGAAGGGGATTAGATTAGAGCTGGAGAATTCCGAATATGTAGGCACATGTAAGGTCTCACAGACCAACTAGAGGGGCTTTCAGCTTACAATCCTTTTAATGTGGGGTGTGGGGAGGGGCCGTGGGCTGCTGTGGGGGGTTGTGGCCTATATAATACTTCCATGGTTTTGGCAGTCAGATTTTCAAGAAACTTCCTGTTGTGTCAGGATCAATAGGGCCTAAGCCAGTCTTAATTAAAGGCTCGGGGCTGGGCAGAAGTTGAGGGCAAAAGACAGCGCTGTCGGTTAAAAGACCCAAGCGTCAGAGATTTCAACACTATGTGAAGCATCAGCTTCGATACGTAAACAAAATTCCTTTGTTTACCCCAGTTTGAATAAGGATTAAACCAACATACGACATGGTAATGGTTACAAAAGAGAAAAATGTTCTGCTTGTAATGTGATCGTTTTATTTCCGTCATAGAAGTAATGAATTAAGAAGAATCCTTTATAGATTATTATTTGGCCAAATGCAAATCCATGAAATGTTCTATTTTATTTTATATTATTTGTAATAATTTACTATACAGTATTTGAGCATGAGAGTAAACTTAAGTTCACCATTGTGAGAAATATATACAGATATACTTTCAGTATTTTTGAAATATAATTGATATATTATATTTTTTTGCAGCACATCTTAAAGCTTTTCCTTATTTGTAGTTAGTCACCCTCACTACTTTATATTTAAAAAAATGGTGCAGTTGTGCTTAATTGTCTGTAGTTGAAGCTTGAGAGTAAAGTTGAAGCTAATTCATTTAAGGCTCGTGCAGTTCTCCTTTTCAGCCACTTGGGGGCACAGGTAACTTACTCGGAAGAGACAGAGCTGGGATTTTGGGTGTGAACGTTATGGGTGTGTGTGTTTGGGTGTGTGTGAGTGTGTGTTTGGTGGGGGTGTCATTAATTAAACGGAATATGATCCAAAATATCCAACAAGAGAGGAAGTAAGACAAATACCACAGATGTCCATTTCTCTCTGTGCTGTTTTTCCGCCGTTGTCATTTCCCTCCAAGTCCAAACGTCGGACAGACAGTGCCTTAGTACGTTTTGGTCTCCTGAGTGGATCTTTCCAGTACACCCATCTGTCAGACTTCTTACCGAGGTCTGAGGAGGGGTACAGGGGCGTGTTTGTGTCTGGGCCCGGGCGGGTGGATGGGTGGGGGCAAGAGATCAGACGCGGTACATATCACATCATAAGCCAAATATCCTAATAGTCTGATGTACCATCTGATCTACTGCACCAGTCATATCCGTTTCCAGGACTCATCTAGGCACACCCCAGCCCAGACTGTCTTCTCTAGTGTGAGTTGAAAGACCTTTTTTTTCTCCTCTTTTTTTTTTTTTGGTCCATGGAACCGTGCTTCTCCACTCTTTACTTTCTCTTCATTTGTCAACTTCTCTGCCTAACCCCTTTTATCAGACCCCCTTCATTCTCATCCAAACTCTCATCCAACCAATTTCTCTTTGACACCTGTGGAGTAACTCTGGCAACACCTCCCCTTGATCAAAAATGTAGAAGTTCGATCAGTCGAGTGAAAGCATCCTCAAATTGGGCGAGTACCCCCTCTCTTACGGATGCTCTGAGGGAATATCAGCAGTTGTTTGACTTTTTGAGATAATTAACTTTGACATCCTGTAGCAACATCATCTATTATGTAAATAGGAGGCTGTGCCATTTGCGAGCGGCGAGAAGTATTCTCACCAGCTGAAATAACGCATTCATATCATGGAGGGTTATGTAATTGTGCCAGCTGAGGTGGAATGTGCAGCCCACCTTGCCAGTCTTAATGCATTCAGTCTCTGCGGTGTCAGATGGTCCCGGCGATCCACAGGACTCAAGATGGCAATGCTGTTTTACACTCCGGATATGTGTGGCCAGGATATGTGTTTGTGCGGCCCGGACGCATGTATCCATATGGTGACACATTTGATTCATTCTGGCCTTGTTCCAAATGTAATAGCCATAAATTTGTGTGTCCCCCCCACACAATGTGGATTTTGTGTTGAAGTAAGATTATTAAGTCAGGTGACCTACGGTCATTTGTATGTATGTTCAGTATATATATCAACCAACCAGAAGACGTTGGGGTGAATTATATATCCTAGGATGGAGGGAAGGGTGTAGTGACTACTGCCGTTGGTTGAGAGACTGCTTAAAAAGCAAACACCAATCAATCCTCCTTCTGCTGCCATTACAGACAAACCCTGTGACGTGAGTTGTGGAGAAAGCTCCTCCTCCCCCTCCCCCTCCCCCTCCCCCTCCTCCTCCTCCTCCTCTTCTTTTCTCCCATGAACCGCAATCCTGACACCAACAAACGCCCCTCAGAGAACAAGTGTCAGCGACAGAATGGAGCGTGCAGTCAGCTCACCCTCCTCTGCCCTCCGGATAGCGTGTTAGAGAGTGCTAATGTTGATGGAGGTGACAATTAACCACACAATGATTACAGTGATGGCACTTGTACAGCTGCCTCACAGCCTCGCTAAACACATAAGACATTGATCTCAATATGACTCTGAGTGGGCAGATATGGGGGCATATACTTTTGGTAGCTCATCAGATGTTCAGCAAACTTTTATTTGTGATATTTGACTTGCTAATATCAGCAGCCTGGTTAAAGTTCAGGTCGAATCTTAAAACCCTTACAAGAGAACTGGTCATTATTGAATTATCATTGCTGAGGAAGAAAATCCTGTCTTCTGATCATTTAGGCAAAAGGAATTAACTGAAGGGGTGTCAGTTGTCTTTCTAAGATATAAGTTTATTACAGACAGATCTGTTATCCCAGAGAAGATCCCGACGCCCTCAGGTGTTAGTCTCATCCAGGAATCCTAATTTATGAGTCTCTTTATTAAATCTCGCAGGATTTTCCATTCGGAACAAACTAGTGGGGCAAATAAATGTTTTGTTGAAAGAACAATGGACTCTCCTAGTAGTAAGCAGACATTCACTTTGCTGCTGATGTCTCTTCTAGAAAATCTAGCCATGGAAAACAGGGGAAATGTTTTTGAGACACTGACCAACTCTCAGCCCCCACTGTCAGGTAACGAAGCAGCCCGAAAATATTTAAATGATATAAATGAGATTCTCGCTGTTGTATACCCCGGCCAAAGGTTTACTGACGCAGATGCATTCTCCGTCTGCCCCTTCACTCCTCATCTCCACCACTTACATTCAAAATGATTGGTTTTGCTTGATTATATACTATGATATAAATTAAAAGACTGAAATTAATAATTTTCTAATCTTTTGTTAAGTGTAGCAGGCCATATGCTCACATTCTGGCAGATGATGTACACAGCAGGATACTAAAGTTCAAAAAGTCTGAACTGTCATGGCATGTGTTAAGTGAGTCATAAATCTTTGTTTGTCCTGCTTTGGATTTCAGGGAATATAGGGTCTGTGGGGGGAGTGTCAAGTGGCCCTCTCTATCCTGAGCAAACATGGACATGGTGACAGCGGATGGGACAACAAACCTCCACGAGAATCTGGCTATCCTGCCAACATTCTCCCCGCCTCTCCCACTAGCAGCACAACCCCCCTCGGCCCTCGGCCCAGGGCTGTGATCCTGCATAGTCAGCATAATGAAGCCATATAAGCCTGTTATTTGCTGCTTTATGGCTTGTTTTATGAAGGTGAGCTGACAAGCAGCTCCCAGAATAGTTCCTGTCACTTTAACAGACAGCATTACCAAGAGAAAAGGAACGTTGGGGAGGGAGGACAGGGCAGGCTGGAGAATGGGCTTGGTCCTTTATGTTAGCCCTGCCAGCACTTTGATGGGTAGAGGTCTGGCTGCAGGCTATCACTGGTACATTTTACGTCTTTCGCCTTTGTTAAGGGGACATTATTGACGTTTGACCTATGTTCTTATTCCCACCTCCTCTTCACTAATCAATTACCGCATCAATCCATTAATCAGACAGAGTGATGGCCAGTGAAAGGGCCCGTGGGTATGTGTGGAGAATTGTGGGATAGGCCCTAGGCTATCGTGGAGGAGGGCCTTCACCTGTGGAGTGCATTACTCAGCGTTTGGCTTCCAACAAGTAGTCCAGGCCATTACTTTGGTCACATCTACAGATTCTTTAGTCACAGGAATAGACTGACTTTCTGAATTCACAGGCTGTAAAATGATTAATTAATGTAAGAGAAATGAAGCTGATGTCTTATATTGTCATCTTTTCAAGATAAATCCTCTCCTGGGCGCATTTTTACACCATCTATGGATTTTAAATTGAGCATACCCCTCTGTCAAAGGTTTCCCACATAGAAACACAGATAGCTGTGAGTGTGTGTACATTTGTGAGTGCGTGTGTGTGTGTGTGTGTGTGTGTGTGTGTTGAAAATTATGTTAATATCCTACAATGGGTAATACAAGAAACACAGTTGTTCCCAGCCGAGAAGCCAACAGTGTGAAGTCAGCAGGAAGTGTTCTTATTAACGAAGCGCTATTTAGAATGACTTCTAAAAACGTTGGCTCAAATGTCAGCAGTCATTACACTGTGTCCCTCAAAACAAGGATGCTTTTTGAATGAGAGCAAACATGTTTTTGTGTGTCTGACTGTTTCCATGGAGGTTAGGCAGTCGCATAATTGTGTTTAGGACACAAACAGAAACACATCAGACACGCAGACAGCCAACAGATCAAAACGGAAGCTGCAGGAGTGGATCCCACCACGCTTTGATTAGGTTTGGTTTGGTTCTTCGGTTTTGGCGTGCATACAAACTAAAGCCGTCACCTCGGCGCGTCTGCCTCTGCCAAAAACAAGGAAATATTTTGGAGAAAGAAAGTTAGTTAGGAGAATAGCTGTGGGCTGTTACAATCCACCCCCCCCCCTCGTGCCGGCCTGGTCCAGCTGACAGTCACCCAGCTCTTGTGGGTTTAGTGAATTGAGAAGACACTTCTTGTGTGGATTTTTCAATTCTTCAACATGTCATTTGGCCGGGAGTACTATTGTCCTCTGTCCTTTTCTCCCTGCTCCTTTTGCCGAGACGAGTCGTGTCATCCCCTCGTGATCAGCACTTTTGTTGCCTTTGTTTTTGGCCCTACCTCAGAAGTCCATCTTGTCTTTTATGTCCCTGCCTTTCATGCATAAGGGAACAGTTGTGGCCTGTTGTGGGGCTGTTCCACTGCATTTCCACCAGTGGGGTTTCCTTTTATACTCTTCAAAGTATTACAATGGGGCTCTGAAGGCCTGAAAGGCCAATGCAGAGTGCACAATCCTACAGAGCCCGCTCATTTTGTGTTGCCAGAGTCAATAAAAATGCTAAGTTAAAAGCTAACCCCCTTATGCCCTCCTCGAATGAGGCAACTCACTTGACCTTTTTGAGCACCCCTCTTAATTATCTCTTAATGATAAATTCATTTTTTTTAAACTTTCATTGAAGGTATAATGTTCAGCACAAATTTGATTGTATGTATTATTATTTATTTTCTATTGAATTGTTTCTGAATTCATTTGCGAGCTCTGTCACAGACCGGAACTGTCATCGAAACAGGTTTCCAACCCTTTTATGTCTTTTAAATTTTAAGTTTTCCCTCTCCTGAGAACTAGATAAAGTCCTCTCCGTTCTCCTGAGGAGGAGTAGGATTTAAGGAGTTTTACGTCGGAGGATGAGAAAAAGAAAAAAGTCCGCTGTCGTCTTTGGGTTTCACGACAGAGGCCTTGCATAAAAGTATTGTGTCCCCATTTGTGAGCCGGGTGAAAGCCGGAGACTTTGAGAAGGATTACAGGTAGGCCCACATCGGCTGCTGAAGATAACCGCCATGACTTCATCCTCATTGTGCAGATTAAGGCATAAAAGACAAAGTAATGAGACCGGAAAGGGGGGGAAGACAAGGATGGGAGGAGAAGCAAGGGGTTTTTTTGTCGATGGTCAGGAACATTGTCGCTGGAATTAGCTTTTTAAAGGGAGAAGAGGAAGACGTTTGTTCAATAATGATATAATATGGAGGTGAGATTAAAAAAAAATAAAAAATGTATGTGCTTAAAACATATTTAGGAGCTAAATTAATTTTCAAAAGCCAAAATATGCTGATGTCAGAGTACATTGTTAAATGTCTGCCTTGACCTTTGCTTTCCCTTCTGTACGGTCTGCCTTTGTTTGCCCTGTGTCCCATTGTGTTCACGATGTATATTCACAATATGTGCCAGGTCCGATATGCTGCAATCTTGTTAAATGTCAAATCTTATTATTATCTTATATCTCATTTTGGCATGAACATTTTTCACAATTCCCCGTCTAATGTCGATTTGACATTGCCATGAAAACGCCTACAAATTGCTAATTCACAAAACTTTTATTCAAAGTTCTCGCCAAAAACAAAATTTCACAAGATTACATTTGAACGTATCTTGATGACGTTACTAAAAGGCTTCGCCAGGAATCTGAAAGTTACTGAACAGACAGCGGGCTCATCATGAAGTAATGCAACATGCTTCTGATAGCTACATTGGCGCGCTCTCCTGCCGATGCCAACAGTAAACATTACCTAGGTTTGATATGATGTTCAAACTTTAGCACTATCAATGTTGTTAGTTGCTTTTTAAGAATTAAATAAATAAAAGTGAGTGAGAGTTTGGTAAAGCATGGTCTCATCTGCATTTAGGAGCATTTTTATGATGGATGAGGGAAAATTTCAACATTATTGTTCATGTAGGAGATAAAGGGGTTTCTCCTTAGATGCTAAGAACAAACTTAATTCCCTTTCAGTAATTTCCTTGTTTGGTAACTTAGTAGCACAGGACACTCTATTCAGTCATCATCAGCAAAAAGTTGAGTACAGTATGCCTTTGTCTACGAGACCAGCTCCCTATAAACTCTGCAGCCCCCGACTGATTTAATCTGAAGGGGAACGGATTGCTCATCCCAAACTCTAGATTGCTGGAGGGCAAGCCAAGAATGCAGGGGGCAGAAAAGAGAAAAGGTAGAGGAAAAGTGTTTGATTCCTTTCCTCTCCTGGTCTTTGGTGTCTCTGGTTAATTTTTTAGCATTTCTCTGCTATCCGATTGCATCTGCAGACCTGAGGCAGCATGAAGAAAACACACACACACACACACACGCAGCATCATGCTGGGATGGAGACCATGTGTGGTGAACGCTTCAGCTCTTTTCCATTCTGAAATAAAGCAAAGAAGTGTCTGATAGACAGGTGGACATGAAGCTAGGTAAATATTGATGACTTTTAGACCGTTTCATTTCCCACCCACGGACAGATTGAGATGGAGAGCCTGTTTATTCTTCAGGAAGATCGATTTCATCCCCCTGCTCTTTATTCATCGTTATTTTCACCAAATTTAATCTCGAATCTTAAGCACGGCAGACTTCAAAATGTAGTTTGCATATTAAGGAGCAGCTGATTATTGCAGGGTAGAAATACAGATCTTTAATTTTGTGCATTTTAGACACAGCTTCTGTCCGTACCGCCACGCTGGAGATAATTGCAGAAATCTACATATTGAGAGGGAGCCTGTCGTCAGGATCGGTTTTGGAGTGGGCCTCTTGTTATCGGCAATAATTCATGTGGTAGGATGAATATTACCACCTGAATTAGGCTATTATGCTGGCAGGTGGAGGGCAGTGGAGTTACAGGAAATAATAATCATCACGTCATGATAATGATGCAATTACTACAAGCTATTCCTAATAGAATATTGACTTCCTGACCACAATCAACGACAGCCGGATATATTACGTCATAGATCGTATGTCAAGTATGAATATTTACCTATATGCTCTTTGCCTGTCTGTGTTTTTTAGGACATAATGGCATTTTCAAGCTGAGGGGTCTAGTAGTTGGCAGTTAGTTATTTAGTTAATACCCCCCACCCGCGACCTCCCCCCGGCCCGGGCCATCGCTCTGTCCATCTGTCTCTCTGAAAACATGTTTGTCCCAAGCATAGGTCGGAAACTGCTCCATATTTTTTCATGAAGCTTGGAATAAGAAATCATACTTACACTGATCTGCCATAACATTATAACCACATATTAAGTCGGAATAATGTTGAATTTCCCATTAAAGTGGCACATTTTTAAACAGTAAGTATTAGGCAGCAAGAGAGCGTTTTGTCCTGACAGTCCATGTGTTGGAAGCGGGGAAACCGAGTAAGAGTAAGGATCTGAAAGGTCCTCTTTGGGTGTTCCTGGTCTGTAGTGGTTAGTACATACCAAAGTGGTGAAAGGACTGACAGCTGGTGACAGGGTTCTCGACCTGTGCAGACCCCAAAGATACCATTCAAACATTTGTTACAAATGAACATAACTGCTGTTACTGATATTGTATAGAATTGCCCTACAAACAAGAATACTGCAATAAATTAAAAAAAAATAGTCACTATAAAGATTCCATTTTCTTTGACCTGATCAGAAATCCCCCCCTACATTGTCACATAATGAACATTAAAGCCCTGAATGGACAGATACAAACCTATTATAATCATTTGATTAACAACACCTCTAATTCTAATTATCTACAAGGAGATAATTAAACCTTTTTTTAGTTTCTCTAATTGATGGTAATATGCTTCCATGGAAACGTAAAGACAGTTTTTTGTTAATTTTGTTTTTTCATTGTTTTTTCGGTTCTGCTAATCATCCAAATCAATCCTGTTTTTAATAAATAAGAAAATGATTTGATTCATTCACATCCATTTTTTAAATTTATTGTTTTATTAGCTTTGTGCTAATAGCTTTAGGTGTGTTCCTTTTTGCATCTGATCAAACACAACAACGTGGCAATTAAGGATGAGACACCAACTTCAAATATCAAACTTTTACCATATAAAAGAATATTATTGTAAACGAACGTTGATAGATTCTCGGTTGTTAATTAATATAACGGAGAAGTTTGACTGTGAGGTAGAGTTTTTCACAAAGGCTAACGTTCAGCTGCATTATTCTTCTGTAAAGGAACTAAAGCTGCTCTAATCAGAGTTTCTCTTGGCGGCAGATTGGTGATCACTGATCTCAAATTGTTGGAGGTAGTTTCAGCTTTGATCACTTCTTTTACTTCACCTTATTATCTTTTTGTAATTTGAGACACTTTCTTTCCCTCGGTCATCTCACTGTTTCTAACGACTAATGTTCGACACGCAACCACTACTTTGCCACCTCTTCCTTCGTCACCTCTGAGGAAGGGTTTGTAGCATGTCCACTCGTGTAAAATGTCAAACTGGGCTCATCATGAATAATTCACCTCATTTCTCTACTGTGAGCTTGTTGTGTTCTTACAAACAGAACTCAGTCCCACAACATAGCGCCACTGTAAGCCATTAGCTCCATTAGCCATTAGCTCCTTTAACCAGACACACAGCAGGATTTAATGCTCTCTGACTGCTAAAAGCAAACAAATAACTAACTCTCCTGCTCCCGCTGATTTCAACACGGATTTGCCGCGCTCTCCTCGTGTAAGAGTCGCAAATGGTCTCAGCAAACGGCATGAGGCTGAGGCTAGAGATGGATCGGTACCGTGGGATTGTTTCAGAATCTTCATGCCAAGTAGCCAGCTAGCGGTGGCAACAACTTGACGTGGTTTGGGTTAGAATTATGACTTACACTCTAAGAAATAAAACATTATATTAACTTAAATTACTTATGTCAACCAGCCCCACAAAAGTAGTTTGAATAAATGGAGAAAAAAGGTGGAAAAAGTAATTAGAACTAAATGCTTTTAAGCGAGTGTCACCAAAATGTGCGACATCATACAGTTACAATTCATTTAATTATCAAACGTTATGTATAATTTACTTAACTATGTGAGTAAATGCGACATAATTGTGGTATCCTGAATGTAATAAATACAGTAATGTGGAATTTAATAATCACAATTATTTGATCCCAAAACATTTTACTATTAAATCAATTGTAATTAAGTTTAACTTTAACTGTCAAGGAAGCAACCATTTGTTTTTTTCAGCATGAAACAGTCATGTGACGTAAACAATAGCCATATTTCATCCATATTAAGAATCTAGGGGTCTCATTTTGATTTGATCTTTAACCCTTTCAGTTCCTCACCAAGAACAAAACAAAAACTTTTTTAAAATAAACTATTTCTATTAAAATATTTAATTATGTAGGGTATTTATTAATGTAATATCTTAGCCACTCTGAATTTACCATAAAATGACAAATCCTTTCACCAAGAACGTTTTAAACAGTAATAACAAACTTAAAACGTACAGAATGATTTTATGATGAAATTTGGACTTTTTTGGTTGTTTCAAATTACATATATATTAATTAAGTAAATTCTCACAGGCTTTAATTTGACCCAAAATGATTATATTTATTGAATAGGACTTTCTCGATAGCCGTGGTTAATTCCTTGTCCACGTTGACCCCTTTGACCTGTGGCGTCCTCCAGGGCTCCATCCTTGGCCCCTTACTCTTTTTTTTACATAATACATGCTGCAACAGCCTCATATTATAAACAGGTTCAGTCCGGTGGCTCACATTTTTCATAAAGAACCGGTGACTCAAAATTGTCTCAGCCAAACAGCTGAGCAGGACAAGAACATCTCCTGACTGCTTGGTTGGAATTATCTCTTGAACATAAACTAACGCTCTGGTTGTTTTCTTAAATCACTGATCCTGCTGTTTCATCTTGGGCGAACAGTCATAAATATCACAGCTGAAGGTCTTTCCAGACAGCTTCTGTTCAGATGCAGAAATCCAGATCATCTCACATTCATGTCTGATTTTCAGAGGAATCCAATTCCTCATAAGTGTTAGCCAAAGCTGGTTTAAATTTACAAACCACTACTTAGAAGGGAATAACTCTGCGTGCAACTCCTTCTTGGAACCCCATAATATCAGCAGCATAATCAGAAACAGGGCACGCATGACTTAGCGAGTCGTTGCGTGAATAAGAAACTTTGACATTTTTGAGTGACATGCCCATTACTTTGAGGAATACTGGGGCATTAAATAATATGATTTCGGAGAGGAGATGAAACTTTGGGAGTAATAAGGAGCTGAAAACATTCAAGTCTGAACTGGTGACAGGTGATTTATGCCTAGAAGTGTCAGAACATCTGAGACTCGTCTGTTGGATTGAAGAACAGTTGATAGTTCTGCACCAGTGAGCTGATTTCTCTGTTTTTTTTTTAAAGAATAATATTGTAAGAAAGATTTTTTTGCCTGTCGGAAGTGTTATTTTATGGGTCCAAATTGACATATTGTGCACTGGTGGGTCTCCAAATCTAACATACCTGCTTCAGGAAGGGCCATGTTTAGTCAGAGCTCCCCATCCTCCTACCACAATCCTTTTCTCCACCCCCCCCTTCAGTGCCATTGGGCCTGGGTCTACTGCTGCCTGTCTGCTAATGAGAACCAGTCCCATCCAGCACCATATAAACCCACTAACACACACTTACCTCTGATCTCAGACCAGTAAATGCAGTCACTGCGGCCAGGTCTCACCACTTTACAAGTGCTAATTTAGCCCGCAACCCGATGTTATCATAACCTTTCATGTTATTAAAGAAAGGAGAAGAAAGAGAAATTAATTGGTGACATAAGTGCACACGCTACTTTAGTAAAGATCATAAACATATATAGAATGATAATAATGGGAAATGCATACCAGATATGGGCTGGTGTAAATTAAAATATTCAGGTTGCATGTAGTTTTTAGCAGTGATTGATGTATTTTACAGACATGATTTCCAGCTCTGGATGAAAATGTGATGTTTTTTTTTTATGGCTTTCTGATTTTACAGCAGCTTCTCTGGGTTTTTAGAATATGTCACATAAAATTATTTAATGGGGATAAAGCCCATCTGATATCTCATATGTTACCTTCCAAGCAATAACGCTAAACAGCACCGGATTAAACAATTTAAGTGTTGATATATGGAGTAAGTACTGAATTAGGTGCTTTTTCGGCTACATATGAAATGTGATTTCCATCCAGAAAGTAAAAATAAATGTTTCCCCCACATGATTTTGCTCTAAGAGCAACACAACTCCACGGGAGTTTACATCAAAACAGAAGAGCGACAGTAAAACGAAACCACTTTTATGAGAAAAAACATCGACTTTAATAAATATGTCAACAGTGGTTATCCTTTGACTTCAAAGATGACGCTCCGACGGAATCGGTTTGTGTCTAGAAACGTTTTTCAAATATCTCGTCAGGAGATTATATTTTATGTAAAGATCTGCTGTTTCAGCATTTTCTTTTAATAGTGTGACCAATCAATCGCTTAATGTTAACACAGGAAACAGAAACGACTTTATGCACCAATTTAATCATAAATACTGTTTCTGATGACACTTGTACATACAGTACACTCTAAAAATCAATCCGTATATTTGACAGTAAAAAAGGGATGACAGAATTTACAATTTGCGGTAAAAAATGAAGAGACATAACGTTAAATTACTATGAAATCTGCATTATTTCATAAATATCCGCCATATTTTTTAGCATCTTTCCGCAGAAATTACTGCGTCCTGTTGCTTAATGTTGGTTATTTACATTTTAATACTAGCGAAATCAGTCATCAAAGCAACTGGACTTCTGTTTTGGCTTGAAGAGGCTTCTTCCGTTCTGCCTGCTTGTGTCTGTATGTGAAATTTCCGTTGATTGTACCTCAAGTTTTTAGTTTCACAGAAAAAATTCTGTTTTCCACATATTCTGACCGAAATGTAAAAAGTGATTTACTGTTTCCTTCAGTTTGACTGCCTCTCACTGCTGCCGTGTTCACAATGTTGTTGAAAAAAAATCAAATATGTAATTAAGAGACATAACTTTGTAACTGTTAACACGTTGACACTGTACGACAATGTCTTGTACATGGTAGCCGTAGTTTTTACGGCAAAATTCTGGCAGCCATCTACCTGAAATTTACTGTATTATGTATCGTCGACACGATAAAACAGTGAATTATTCGCTGCACTTGACACGTCCATAAGGAGCAGTGGGAACCCCCCCGTGAGAAGCCCAGAGAGCAAATTGGGGCTCAGGGCTCAAGGACCCCGCGACATGTAGACGGCAGGGGAAGTCCGGGGATCAAACTGTCGTTCCCCCCAATTGGTGGATAATTGTTCTGCCTCCGAAGAAGCTGCAGCCGCCAATATATTTATGTTGTAGCGCCTAAACAGTTAGTTGCTTAATCAACTAGTGGATTTATTGTTTTGATAATCACATTAATGTTACGTTAATACACCGCTTTTCAAATGTTACTGACAGTCGTTGCTGTAAGTGAAATGCAGACGTGAAAACTAAGTTTGTTGTGCAGTTTTGATTCGACTAAGACTCCGGGCCTTCTCACAAATCATCTTTTCAGAGCCTCTTCTTTTTAGGAGACCAGTCTTTAACTGTGCTGTTGTTTTATCCAAGGGTGTGATCGCCACCTTTGGTTCTTCTTTACCCCTTAATTTACTAGTTTACTGCACGAAAAGACCTCCTGTGAGTGGAGAGAGAGCAGAACTATGTGGCACGGTGGAGTTAAGGGAAACATTCTGACTTGATCTCTGCTATTGAACTTTTGCTCTTTGTCTGGTCTCTAGCGAACATCAAGGTGTCTCCACTCGCTTAGCCAGTTTCTGTTGTTTTATGTCCCTTCAGAAGCCTTCTCTCTAATTACAGCCACCATCCTTATGGAGTTGTTACCTTTGCTGTTTCTTTTTGTTGATTGTGTCTTGTGTGTCTGATTATATGAAAACAACTCTGGACTTTCATGAAACTTTGGGACATGATTTGTCTTGTGACTAGAAGAAGTCCTTACATTTTGGGATGTATCTGCATAAAGGCTTCGTATCCAGAATTATTTCTACCCCACTTTTCTTTTACTTTGTGAGATAGGGCCTTTTATGTTTTGTCAAATACGCAACTAGTGGATGGGTTTCGTACGGACCCATTATATTGTAGTGCAGTTTGAATAACTGGACCGATCAAGGAACTATTTTCAACTTTCTTTAACAATACAAAATGAGCGGTAGTTTTTTTTTTAGTCTCACTTTATCGGATAATAATAGAATTTAACAATTGCTTTTACAAGAGCTTGTTGGCTAATGCAGACGGCAGCATGAATACACAGGGTGGCATATAAGCAGACACACAAGTAACAATAATCATAATGTATCACTAGTGATCAACATCAGGGTTCAAGTGGAGGCTGTAAGAGTCAATGGAAACCGCTACAGCCAGATGGTCCTGCGTCTAAGTCATTTAAGTTGGCTTTAAATTCATCCAGTGACACCAGCTCTCTGAGATTAAGCTAATTTTTCAATGGATTCCAGGCAGAGGGAGCAGCAAACGTGGATGACCTTTTTCAGAATTCAGTGTTGACTTTGGGGACAGACAGTAGGAGTACGTCCAGGGTTCAGAGACGGCACAGGAGATACGATGGGAGTGGACCAGTAAGAGCCATAAGATCTGAATATGGTGGTGGTTGACTCTGTTGGTGAACAAGGCAGACCATCCTACTTGGGCAAACAAAAGCAATGGTGGATAAGAGCTTTAACATTTGTAGTAAACCTCAGTGTTCCATGGAAGACAGTACATGTTAGCATTGCGAAGAGAACTTTGTGATCGTCTAGTACCGACATAAAGGTGGTTGCAACATTCCTTGATTTGTCTTCCCCTGGTGAAGATACATTTAAAGTGGGCAGATAGTCTTTTATTTATTTTCTTTTTACATTTTCGCCTTTGCATTACGTACAGTATTGAGTGATAAGTCTCAACAGCCTCATCTCACAACTTGGCTTCCTCCAGGAATATTCCCATGGAGGCCATTATGTCCACTTACTGTTGGAATGCACCCTCTTAAACGATGCATAAGTCTAAACTTTATGCCATTACACAACATGCAGTCTCCTTTGAAACAATGTTCTTCTGTAAGCCAGTAAACAATACCGCATGTCTGTTCATTAAAAGCAGTACAGCTACTCCCAAAATACTAAAATCTTGACAAATGGGCCTTAAACAGCTTTGATTTCTCGCAACTCTGACATTGTCCTATTGTCTATTGGCTTGTGGCAACATCGTCTTTACAGGCTATTTGTTCTTGCGAGGTCTCATAAAGCTTAAATACGACATCAGCTGATTTAGAAGAAGGTTCCGATGCTCCTGTTTGGCACAAAGCGGAAGAAGACCAAGTACTGTCTGTTTTTCTATCGACACAAAGTGGATTGACGTTACTGAACGTGATTTCAGGAATACCGAGAATACAAGAGGCAACGTATTTTTCCCCCTCAGGCAGCGGCAGAATGCTCAGTTTTGACCCGTTACTTTTTCTCAGAGGCTCGTCACGTTGCTCTTTAGACAGACGTCTGTCCATCCAGTTCACATGTTCCTGTTTCTTACTTCTTCCCTATCAATCTGGACCCTGTAGCCTGTAGATGCAGCCCTGTAGCCAAAACCTGCTTTATGTTGTTCTAAACTCCTTCCAACACCCTCTGCCATGTTTTCACTCCAAGCCTTTTGTGAATTTTGTTCCCACTCCAAGTAGAGATAGACCTCAGAAGCACTAAAATACTGAAGGCAACCTGAATTAGCTTTAAGCGGCTAGTGAAACTGAAATTCTCCCGCTACAGATTAGGGGCTGATTGAGACTGGAGGGCATGTGGAAGCGTAGTTGACGGGATTATGGGGGCTATTGAATTGACTTTAGCTGTTTAAGAGCACAAATGAGAAGAAAAGGTAACAAGTCAGGCCCTTCATTCAGCAGAAGGAAACCCCCCCCCTCCTTCCCCTCCGTCTCTTCTCCTCCTCAGGCAACATTAACACTAGCTACAAATACGATCTTTCAAAGGGCTTCTGACAAGCAACAAGGGTCACCGAAGGGAGGGTCTAAACCTCGCTCTTGTTCGATGTGCCTGATCCTGATGGATTTCTCGCAATTCATTCAGGCCAGTTGTTTTTGGAATAAAACAAGATTGTGATTATTGGTAACTGCGTGTAGATATTAGTTTAGGTGGATAGGAAGCACAATTTCACTAGTGTTTCCATGACACTTGATTTTGCGTTTACATAATGCTAGGTGCCAAACCAGTTCATTGTATGTTTTTTATCGCCCTCATATAAAAAGGACCGGTTGATATAGTTGTTGTTTGTCCCTCCACTTGTCCATAGCATGTCTCCCAAGCTGTTCATACTAGCTTCACCAAATTTGACTTCAACTTTTTACTTGAATGCATGATAACTATTTTTGTTTTTAATATAGATATATTTCTAAGCTTTCTACAAATTAGAATTTCTGTCATTTTCATTGAAAGGTGATTTTTAATCCATAAGACGTCATGGTGACACATCTGAAACAAACTGTTTAAATACTGGAAAGTCTTTCAAACGGTTTAATTTTTGACCTCCCCACAATAATTTGATTTTAACGTCATTAAAATAATCTATGTCCCTCGGTAAATATTATATTATAAGATATCAAAAATCAATTTGAAATCACCATTATAAAAAAAAAGAAGCACAATGTAACATCAAAGATCTCTGACGAAGGCCAACATTTCAAAAATGATTATATAAACTATACATTCTAACTTCAGCAACCTTCACGCTTAAATCACCTTTGATGAATAGCTGTCACTTTTAATATTTCTTTCTTCTTTTTTTATCTTTCTGTTCTGTTCTGTATCTGTTAAAGCTCATTTTTAATGTGACTCCTTCTGCAATGAAATAGACCCTATTCTGTCCTCACAGGGTTGTATAGTCATACCTTTGTTATTTGTTTGTACTGCTTTCTGGGGGAAGTCAGGGGGGAAATGTCCTTTTTAACTGACTCCTGTCTAAACCTGGAGGAAGGGGTGATTATTTCTCTCTATCACCTAAAGTGAAAATGTAAAGTTCACGCTGTCAAAATGGAACATGCGGTTTTATGCATGTTTGAATAAATCAAAGGTTTTTCTAGATTGTTGGGTATGTGTTCGTTATCGCCTGACCCTCTTAATGAATATTGACGTTATTTCTTTTTTTCAAAATAATTCCCACTTACAAGGTTAAAAAAAAAAAACGATAAAAAATACATACATATATACATGCGTATATATACATGCACATATACATACATATATATACAAGCACATATACATACATATATATACATACATATATACAAACTGGCGGTAAAGTTGTGCTGAAATGGGCAAAAAAAAAAGGAATGGAAAATTAAAACACAATTCGTCACATGTGGAAATTTTACGGTGTTAGTGATGAGTGACTAATAAAACCAAATCATCTATAATGTGGATTTTGTGCCTATAGTGCTCGTAGTATTAATAAATGTCTATCGGAACATTAATCACACCAACACTCCCCAAATGTTTCCATGACTCAGCAGCAGCAGAATACTGACAGATGTGCTTATTCACTTCACTTTCTGGCCTGCTCAGATATTCATCAGCGTGGCAGCATTAGCATAAGAGTGGCTCAGTGTTTGGGTGAGTTTGTTCCCAACAAAGAGCGCCAGAGCGCAGGTCAGCGTCTCTCATCCACGTCAATAGACAGCTGAAGGGTAAACGGAACACCCAAAACAAAACCGTTCCGAACTTTCACTCCAGTCTGGAGAACCTGCTCTCCTCCCTCCCTCATGCATACCATACAAGCATAAACGTGGTAAATATAACGCATGCGGCAACCACCTTTGATTTCTCATAGAGCTAAACCCTGCATTAGGGCTGTGTGTGTGTGTGTGTGCGTGTTTGTGTGTGTGTGTGTGTGTGCACACACCAAAGTGTGTGTTTTTGCATCCATGCTACTGCTGTCTGAGTGTTGTGTCTGTTCTGAAAAGCACAGAATGCACCGGTGCTGTATTACTGTGGGCAACCGTGTGCTTATGTATGTATGTACTTGTGTTGACAGGAAGAGCAGGAGGCTCCTGCCTGCATCCTGGCAGTTGTGTGCCGAAGCACGGCGTCATCGCCATCACTCTGCAGGCCCCTCGCCGCGCTACATACCCCGCAGGGCGGTTCTCTACTGCCCTGGTAATGATGAGCGAAAACTGAGGAAACTAGCGTCTCTGGATGTGGACTGCGCCGTCTTAGACTGCGAGGATGGTGTAGCCCTCAGCAAAAAGGTACATTAAGACACAGATGCGTGTCATATATGAAACAAAGCTTTGTATGAGGAGTTCCGGCAGACATTACACACAAACACACACACACACACTCACACACACACACACACAAACACAGCTGTGTGATCCTGAATTATTTTAATTCTATCTCCTGCCTTCGGACAGGTGCTCGGTCTTAATCACTGAAAGGAGAACTACCTAAGGGAGATGTTTAAAACAAGCACGTTTCACCCTATTATGATGGCATAAAGGCAGCGGTGCCCCCCTATCAGTGTCCTTTAAAACAAGGTGACCATCTCCCACTGGGCGAGCAGCGGGAAAGCACCAGATGCAGCAGGTTAAAAGCATTCTTTTCCCGCCCACACCACCTCCCTATTGGCTCTGCAGAACTGCCCATGAAATTGTGATTGGAGAGCGGGATAAAGAAGGGGCCCGGGTAAAAATTTAACTAACAAAGGTTTTTAAGTCATGATAATAAAGATGATTGATTTAGCTGGAGGCTGTTCCTGTAGCAGACAAAGACAATAAGATGATGACCCGTGTGACTGACAGGCTAAAACTGTGACCCCGCGCTGGAGTCGGTGGATGTCAGCGCTCCCGTCTTTATTATGTGTTCAGAATGTGGAGTGGAATGCAGCCATTCAGGCTTTAGGAGAAGACGGCCGCTTGACTCCTGTGCTGTCAGCATGTGTCAGATCCACGTCTCTATCGCGTTTCAGCCAAAGTCTCCGGGTTCTTCCATCAACCCCGTCATTTCACATGAATCATCAGACATTTAAACAACACAGTTTAAGTATAAGCCATTTAACTCAAATCCATATTCTCTGGTGTTAAAGTACAGCTACTGAGTCACAACCCCTCAACAGGTTATTTTACAGCCTCCTTTTCTCTGGATAGTTATTTATCACAGCCTCAGTTCTAGCTTTTCAAATCTCCCTTTATTTCAATTTATTTAATCTTGTTTCTGCTTATTCTTCCACTTATCGTGAAGATTCTTATCTTAACTAATTAAATGATAAGATAAGATAAGATTTCTATAAAGGATCAATTACTTAGCTCGTCTAATCTCATTTAATCTAATCTCATTTTATTTTATCGTATCAAATCGAATCTTATCTTATCTCATTTTATCAATTATTTCCTATAAAGGATCAACAAAGTATCTTATCTTACCTAATTAATCAATCAGTTTTCTATAAAGGGTCAATTACTTAGCGTCTCATCTTTGATCTTTATCTTATCCTTGATCTTTATCTTATCTTATCTTATCTTACCATATTCCCCATTTCCTTCACATTAGAATACTCGTCGTAAATCCTGGAAAATAACATTGCAGAATGTGTGAAATAACAATCGTGTCAAGAGATTGAAAGCAACACAAATAAAGTTTTAAATCCAAATAGGTTACAATACTGACTTGAATTTAAGTTAAAGACAAAAAAATACATGTAGTAGCATCATTCATGTGCTTCTACTGCATTCATAATTATTTTAGCAGCCGAATCTATAACCCCAATGAGAGGAGCTGCTCATAATGGAATAAAAGGATAAAAAAAGAGCGAGTGCATTTGAGTGCCTTGTAGTTCAAATGGATATGCTGTGAGAGGAGGGAGAGAGAGAGAGCAGCAGTCAATTCCCCCCAAAGGTTCCTCCCAGTACATCAGGACCATTGCTGTAGGTTCAGATCTCAGAGCTGCCAAATAATGTGAATTAAGAAATTCACTTATAGTATTGTGCTACTCTAAATATGTCCCTTCATTTTAATATCAGTGGTTTCCTGTCTAATAACCAAATTACCTTTTCCTCCTCTGATCTGGTAACATCAGCACTGCATGCTGCGAAGAATGGCATCAGGACAGGTTTCCCCCACAGGTCCATGTTAGCCTTCAGAGAGTCGGCTAGAGAGCGAGAAAATCCTCTGATCCATTATGCGTTTGCTCCCTCACACTGCGTAATATAGAAATGAGTTATTTTTCTCGATAACAAAATGCACCTTTCCTACTGGCGCCACTCTCACATTCTCTGTTTCTTTCTCCTTTGTGGAAATTGAAAATCAATGGGGTTTGTGTGCGTGTATGTGTGTGTGTGTGTGTGGTGTGTGTGTGTGGGCAAAGAAAAATAGAGCTAATGATGATGTTGAATAAAGGTTCATATTTGTATTTGTCTTCTATAACAAGCAGATGCAGAGACACACAGGGATTTTTGGTTGGGCTACATATTAACATAGATTTTTCCTTATTCTGTAAAAATGTTTGCACTTGGAAAATATCGAGCGTTTAGTGTCGTGTAGAATGTATTTTAGAGTTCTCCTTTGGAGTCTGAAAGTACGTGTATAAAAAAGATGCTTCACCTGATTCTGATGATCCACTAGAACATCAGATGTTCATGCAGTGGCTTGTATACAGACTAAATGGTTCATCCAATACAAGTGAATGGGGAATATATGTAAAATAAGTTTTGAGGGGGTCATCATTTTCATAAATTCTCCTTTTTGTTTAGTCTAATAAGTAAATAAAGCAGATGCAGAAAAGGTCGGGAACAGAGTTATTCTTACATACTTTCCCCCCCACTAAAAACACAAATACATCAATGTACTTCCTCAATTTTGGTCTGAACTAAAAACAAACTTCCTTTCCTTCCAACCATGTAAACGGATCAGTCATAACCTCATAACAGGTCAGAATCGGAACAACGTCATTCAAAAAGGGGGCCGACACAATGTAAAGTAGGTGGTTTTAATGTTATGGCTGATTGGGTATAAACCAGCGTGCTGACTCTTCTGCATGTGCTGAACAATAATGATGAAGGAGAATGGAGAGCTTGCTTGAGCCGTCCCTTTTCTGGATCTAAGGAGGCGTGAGGAACCGTTGGTCAGGGGGTCGGAGCCCCAAATCCTTTATCCTTTATCCAGAAAGAGACCCGGTGACGAAGTCGACACCCACGCGGCTGGACCTGCTGAACCTGAACAATCAATATGTCTGAACAGGACTATCCCCAGAGTGGACAGCGAGGGTCTCGGAGAACAATATAAATTGATCCCCTACCTCCATAAAGGCGGCGTCCTCAGATGGTGGACTCGGTCACCTGCAAACCCGATTGGATATATTCCAGTGGGGACAAAAAGAGCAATGAGGACGTTTTCACATTCACAGGAAAATCCAGAATACGAGTCCTTCCCCTTTCCGTATGGTTTCCAACCATTCGGATTGCTTGCAGCACAACGCAGAGCAGGTCAGCGCAACTTTGCCACACATCTGCCACACATCTGGGATGGTTGTAGAACTCTTAAGGCCCATTTTGGCCCACCCTTTAAACGGATATCTGTCAGAACTCATTTTGTATATTTTTAATGGGGTTCACGGGTAAAATGGAGTCACTACTGCTTGAAATGGTTTGGTGATATGGTAACCATAAATGTGTTTGGGTACGCCAAATACTTACAGATACGGTGAAGAAGAAAACTCTTCATCTTCAGGTTGTGATGTATCAAATGGCCGCACAGACCGCCAATGAGTACATCTTCGCGTCATCCTCTTCTCCCTCACATTCTCCTCCAAACTTGTCATTTTTGTTGTTGTTTACACTTTTGACTCTTCAGCGCCATCAGCTGGTTGCACAGATGTCAACGTAACAAATTGTACAACTATTTGGGGGTTCACAAAGCCACCGTTTGGAACAGACAATCCCATCAACAACCCCATCGGCTGACGTCAGCGCCATCTTTTCTCACGTGCACAACGCAGGGGGTTGGGGTCTTTTTTTTACCTTTGCTGATGGCGGCTAGATAGGCCCAGTTTATCAGATTTAGTTCCATTCCGGGACCAACTGAATGTTAAATAAATGAAATAAGTGATTTTCTTTAACAGTAATAGTGTTTATTTACACATTGTTACAAACTGTAGCTTATAATCACTTTAACGACCACACGATAAGAATTAAGCGTTTGTAATACTTCATTATATTCTTTATTTTTACGCAAGCAAAGAAACGTCTTTTGACTCTATCCTTAGGGGACATTAGGGGACGCCACAGCGGATCGTCTCGTTCTGTATATTGATTTGACGTTTCTTTACGTCGGATGCCCTTCCTAACACAACCCCTACATTTATCCGGGCCTGGGACCGGCACTAGATGTGGCTGGGTAAGCTACGGATCCACACTGGATTTTGGTCCTGGTTTTTATTCCGGATAAAAAATCAACCAAAAGCACGCTCACTAGCGCTAGCTTGACTCGCTCATGTGGAAAAGGCAGCGGCGGGTTGGGCGGAGTGCGAGCTAAGTTAGCCCACTGAGGATGCATGGATAGGCCTTAAATGGGGGCTCCTACCCAGAACAACCCCCCTATTATGGTTTCATTAATGTATTCTTTTCATTATCTCTCACCTTCACCTTAAAACAGGGAGCGATATTCATGACAAAAAGGTACTTCATGAAGGTCAGCTCACCCACCCCTCCCCAAACTGAAATCCAGGAGTCCCCGCTTTAATTGCCTGCCACTTTGACTCCACAAATGTCTGCACTCTCACTCGGTAGTAATGTCGGCTTGTGAAGAGGCTGGGAGATGAGAAAAAGGTAGTAAAGGGTATGAGCCACCCAGAGCTTGCTAACTGTCACCACAAACCCAGAGGGTAGAGGAGGAGGAGGAGGAGGGAGGGGAGGGGAGGGAAAGACAAGGCTGACTGCTCTAACACTCTTACACATATCATCATATCTGTATGATCAGTGGGGTGGAGGAAGAGGGAGGGCAGGTTGAAACCCTGGAGCGGAACTGACGGCTACACCTGTCCTCTCTCCTCCTCTCTCCCTCTTTCTGTTGTTCTTTCCTGGTCCCTCGCTCACTCAACTTTCTTCGCCGGGGTCCTCAGGGTTAAGATTGTTTATCTCTCTCTCTCATGTTCCCCCTCTGTCTCCCAGTGCCCTATGGTCCACTCTTCCTCCTGGTGTTCCTCTCTCTCTCTCTCTCTTTCTCTCTCTTTTCCCCACATGCGTCCCTCCATCCCTCCCTGACTCCCCTCCCTCCGTCTCCCGTAGAGATTCTCTCCTAATCCCTGGAAGTTTAGAACTAATGAACTAACTGCTGAGCCGCTGCCACGGAGCTTGGTCCCAAACTATACTGTACTTCACACTCGATTTCCTCTCCAGATGGCGTGGTGCCGCAGCCGACACGGCGGGGAGCACCTCTCGCACACCAGCACGCGCCTAGCAAAAGCACACGAGACATGCGTGACGCAAAAATGCACACACGGGCGAGCGTGCACGTGCAGACACACACAATGTGTGCACAAGCACAACGCGTTAGCGCCTGCAGCCCCCCTGTACGCCGTTCAAGCAGGCCAGAGGTCCAGAGTCCCGCGTTACACGTCACTGGACGGTGCTTAAAGTCAATTAATACGATATTTTTTTTGACCTATAAACTCCTCAGATACTGTGTGCTGATACTCATCAACCTCCTCGGTAGCTTCTATCAAACCCGTGTGGAAACCGGAAAGACGTACCTCCTGGATTTTACAGTTTTATGACGATACAGATGTGATTATAACCATGTATAAAATAAAAAAAACACGCTGGATTCACCAGTATGTTTAATTAATGAAACGTTTGGGGTTTTCTTTTTACTTTGCCAGATGGTTTGTAATAGCAAACTTGCAGGAATAAGATTTTTGTTGGGAGTATAAGATTTTGCAGATACTAACCTAAGAAGCATTCAAGTCCTCATTCATGCTCCTCTTGTCTATTTTCTACATGGCTGCCTAGTAAGAAATGCTCTTCTATCGTAGCATACTGATATTATGAGTAGATATTGTTTTCATGTCCTTTGTACCTCCAGATATGTACGTAGATTCCATCTATAACTTCTTTTACAAAAAAGGGTCGTCAAAAGTCTGAATTTCATGATTTGACCATTGACTTTTGCAAATGTTGCTACAGTAATCGAAAACTCCCATCTACTTGTCTTTAGTTATGCTTACGTTTATTCTACTTAAAGGCGGTCCTCTGTCTTCCTTTGAGCTCTTTACAAAAGGACTGAAAAGATGGAGATCTCCCGTTACAGGTTTCTGCAGTAATGCGGCGGATTCTCTCATCCTAATATTATTGCAATACTTGTTGGTATATTGGGGAATTCCTATTTCATACGGTGTTTGACATTTACAGCTGTTTAACCGTTTGATATCTGTGAAATCTGTGCTTCTAAACAAGTAAAACAAACAAAGCTGATTTATTTCTAACGGCCTTTTTTATGTGTGAGCGTGACTTTAAATCTCAGTTGACAACAACTCGCCATTTTTTCTGGCTAAACGATATCCAAGTCAAATTTAAAAGTTACATTATTTTTATTATGATATTATCATGTTATTTAAAGTATTGGTACCCAACCTTCCGTTACACAAAAAAATCAGCTGTACATTAGTTCTTAAGGACTTGGTGAGTTAAAAAGAGAATAAAGGATGAAGCTTTCTATAGCATTTATATGTTGCTATTCGACACATTAGCATATGAAATGTGGGAAATAAAATGTTCTTGGCCGATATCAAATACCGATTTCTCATCACGTCTGAGCAGCCAATTTTGATTTTGATTTCTTTTGAAAGTTTTAAAACCATAATAGGCAGCATACGTACATATAGCGGGTTTGTGGCTGGCTTGGCGCTCTAGCTTTAGCTGCTATACTAACATTAGCATCTTGAAACGGGGTGCGTTCCTCGGGGTGATTAAGTTTGTTGTCCCGAAATGTTTTCGGGGTTGTTCCTCATCAGCTTATTTTGGCCTTAAAGGTTTTACTAATTCCGTCTTTGTGTTTTTCTCCATTCACTGTGAAAGATGTCCAAGCTAGTGAGGTGTTCGTTGTTGATTCACCAATCACATACAAATAAGCCTCATGGCACCAATCAATCCGCCGGCCGATCGATCGGCGCACGTCTACTTAAGAATGATAGGAGAGTCTCTGAAATAACATCAGGAACCCAGACTGCCTGTTTGCACTGTGCGGTTGTGCTTATTACATAAAGTCAGACGGCGCGTCGTTACGAGGATGGCACCGTTACATTTAAATCTCTCCAGTTGGAGCTCAGTCAGTATCTGAGCTGTGCATGAACTGAGCCTGACACCAGAGATCTCCAACTTACCATAAATTATGCAGCCAACTGTCAACTGATACATGACCTCAGTTCAGAGCTCACTGTGTTATTCCAGAGGACACTCCAAGATCTGCTTTCCATTTAAGTGGATTCAAGTGACTAAACCCTTGACAGAAATGGCTCATGGGAAATAATGTTTTAGCCTGTTGAATTATGAATACTGAATATTTGTATTTGGTGTGTGTCTTACGTCCATGCATACATACGCGATGTTGCGTGCGTGGGTTTGTATACTTGTGTGCTCCACGCCTTCAGAGAACTCGGGGTACGTGACAGAAACTCTCAGTCCAGCTGCCAAGACTCACAAATGGGATTTGAGCTGCTCATCCATGAAAAACCCAGGTCCAACTAGATAAGAAAGACCATCTCTCCAAACCATACTATCTGTCCCAGTGTGTGTGTGAGTATGTGTGTGTGTGTGTGTTTAGTCTCATGTATCAGCTATCGATTGAAGTCCTTTAAGAGTGTTATGATTATAGCAGAATCATGACAGCGATGTGGTTAGCATGAGTGGTGAGCATTAGCGCCTTTTTCCTTATGTGGTTTTTTTTTTTTTTTTTTTCTGAAGTGACGATTTATCTTCATGCCTTGGATTAACTTTGAGTTTTCTCCCGTCTTCTCGTTGCCTTTCTTTGAAAACACACATCCGTGCGGCCGCTCCAGATGCTGTAGGTTAAGGGCGAGGACTGAGGCTGAGTGAGGGAATCTGAAAACGCTGAGGCACGGAGAACAGAGAGGCCCTCTCTCATTATCCTGTTACACTCTTGTGTTTTCACTGGCAGAGCCGCAACCTGTGCTGCTCGGTTGCGCAACACAACACTCGGAAAGTAAGCCCAGTCGGAGGAGGAGTGGTGATGGAGATGGCGACAAGGAGAGGAGAGGAGTGGAGCAGATGTCAGTGCAGAAGAGGGAAAAATTCTCTTATTTTCTGTTTAAAGCTCTGGGCATGTTAAAGTAATCAGAGCTCAGCTAACGACATCTCAGGTTAGGTCATTATTCCATGCAAGGAGAGTGAAGAGAAAACACTGGTATGAAACTTTAGTATCCACATGTAGGGCAGAACAGTGAGGTAGCGGTTAGCACCTTCACCTCGCAGCAAGAAGGGTTTTGGTTTGAATCCAACGGCTCAGTTTGCATGATCTCCCGTATTAATGTGGGAGCTCCGCCTTGCTCCCGCGAAAAAACACAATATAAGTGAATTGGTGACCTTCATTTCCATGTGAGAATGTGAGTGTGAATAGTTTATATGTTTAGGCCCTGTGATGAACTGGCGGCATGTTCAGGATGTAATCCGCCTCTTTCCCCGTGTCAGCTAGGATGGGTTCCAGCCACTTACGATCCTGCACAGGATAAACAGTCAGGCAACAGGGGGCAGGCCTTCAGCCGAAGATTTACTCAGTGTCGTTATCCAATGATAGACATTTGTCCTCATGACGATAAATGGAATAACCCTTGTATTTATTTTTACATGCTTTGTTCGAGTGCAGGGGTCATTTAAGGGCATCTGGGCTCAGGAGTTAAACAATTCAGCCACAGACACCACTCAAGTATTGAGTAGGTCGCCTTTTTGGGGCCAGAAAATCAGGTAAGCGGTGAACTGTGTCATCTGACCAGCAGATATGATGTTCTTCGGTGATCAGTCGCCCCTTAGTGGGTCCTTGTAGCCCTTGACCTTAGATTGCCTTACTTAAGCAATTAGGTTGGTAGCACCCACCCCAGACAGCGAACACCCGACAACACCAGCAGAATGGAGGTGCTCGGACCCAGTCCTCTAACCATCACAATCCTTACGCAAACCCTTGAAGGTTGAATCCAAAGCAACTTGACTTCTGGTTTAGAGTTGAAGACGTTTCTCATTTCTTCATTTCTCATCCAAAAGGCTTCCTCAGAACAACCAAGGATTACAAGTTGAATTCAACTTTCAAGGACTACCAGGACCAGGTCGAATGAGAACCCACACCTACTTAAGCCAACCCGTTTTCCCTGCTTGCAGCACATCAAATGGGAGGTCAGGACAGACGGATGCCACTGTAACAAGATAATCAAGGTTATTCTGCCTTCACTGGTTAGTGGTTATAATGTTTTCTTCTGTCAGAGTGAGCTTTCTCAAGAAACTGTAGTGGTTTGGACATTCCCTACTTTGATCTTTGAGTTGTTTTAATCTAAGGTTTTAGTGTCCAAACACAGGATTTCTCTTTAGTCGTGACACGCCAACATTTTTACAAGATTAGTCCTGTGTTAGTTTGTCTTACTTGTCTGGATGTACCTCGCCGACGGGGACGGCCGTACTGGGAGTCTTAAATCATTGAAGGCGTTGTAGTTAGACAAAGCATTAATTGAATATTGTGTTGAGCCCTCTCCATTTTTCTAAACAACAGATCAGACTAATACGGGCTTATACGGATCAGCTTTGGGAATTCATTTTCCAAAATGAGTTGCAGCTTGTAACCAAAGAGCAGCAATGACATCCTTCTATGGCTAATTAATGTGGATAAATGTGTAATCATGAGCCCTTTCCTCCACTTCACGCTGTCAGTTTGGACCAATGATAACGAACTGGTTTCATCATTTACAAATTCCTCCCTCTCGCCGCTGCTAGTTTTATCTCCTGTGCCCTGACAGGAAGCGAGCCTTCAACTGACAGGAGTGAAGGCCCGGTTCTCCTCGTGCTCCACCGCGAGGAGATTTGGTTGTATTGTGTCACTTGTCAAAACGCATCTATGATGACTTGACACACACACAAACACACACACACACACTCAAAGACAGATGAATAAACACGTACACAATCACGCTTCATGCCGACAGATTTCACTGGAGATACTCGGTAGCTCATTTGAATTGCATCACAAGTTGCACACCAGGGTGAAAAACACCGGCTCTGAAAAGGAACATATAAACTGAGGTGTTTCTCTGTTTTTGCAGAATGTGAACAGACATTTTCTCACAGCGTTGCAAATGGTCCTAATTCCTCTTGTTTATCTGTTTTGCTATTCCTTGATACTCCTTTTCTCAGCCACATTTTTCAACCTGAGATAGTTTTTACCCCTTCCTGAGCTTCATACACAGCTCAGTATTTGTCTCCTTGTCAGCTCATTTTGTTATCTGGCGTGACCATCGCGTCCTCCTCCTCACCTCCTCCTCATGCAGCAGAGGTGGTTGTGGCTCAGATGTCTTCAGCGGTTGTGAACGCAGTTGCTGTAAACGCACAGGAAACGTAACACAAGGTCAAACACTTCAATGCAGAGCATCACCAAGAAAGAAAATGTGTGCTGTTCATGAGAGAAGTGAAACGTTGTCATGTTTGAGGAGTTGTGAGCAGATCATTGCAACATGGTGCCTAAGGAACTTGTCACGGTATCAGATTGCCGTGATACATTTCACAAATGATTGTTGCATCAGCAAAATGCTCGCCCCTTTGATACCCCGCACAATGTCTGCCATCTGCCTGGCACAGCGTCCACCAGGATTCTTCCGTGTACCCTTCTCCAGGCGCCAAATGTCGGCACTAGTCCACTCAAGTCGGTTTACGGCCACCAACTCCAATCATGTCGAGACCCTGGTGAGGATGAGCAGCTGGCAAGACGTTTTTCTTTGATTATGTAAACCAACAATTGCATCATGGGTCCCAGCGGCCGGTTAAAGACACAGTCATGCAGCTCCAGATATCATACGTGGATTTCCTGGGCTAGCGTGGATACACGTGTCTGTGAGGCTTGTGGAATGTACCGGCAATGTTTTTCTAAACGAGATCTGTGGAGAGTTCAGTCAGATGCACGTGGGGATGATGGAGGAACTCTCGGCCCGTTCCTCTATCCTCCCCACCTTTCCCACAGGCTCACTCTCAATTACCTGCCCAGTGGTCTGGCGCATCAATTGATGTCTGCTGCGCCCAATCAGGTAGCCTCATCCATCCAATTACTGTCCCACCTACATGCTTAGCCCATCACCCTCAGCTGCTGTCTTCAAATATGACTCTCCATTCATCTACTTCTTGCTTGCTGCTGGTTTACACCCCCTCCATCTCCTCATCTCCACCTATACCCCACAGATCCATCAGCCTCATCATTCTTCAGGCTCAGCAGAGTCATCAGCCACCACGACCAGTATCCAGACTCCAAAAGTGGGCTATTCTATGCCGCTGCTGAGGGTAGAAACCCTTCAATCTCAATCTCCCCAAAGAGTCAGAGCGCCAGAGACTTTCTAATGGACTAATAATCACACATCATCGTCTGTAATTAATCATTCATCTTTTCTTCATTCTCGGTCTCAGGCGATTGAAACTTTTATTGGAGACAGCTCATTATAGCGAAATGATCGGGGGCTGCGTCGTGATAAATCACGTCAACTATGTCAATGCGTAATGCGTTAACTCGGTTTACTGCTCACGATCTTCCCCATTGAAGATCCTGCTCACAGGCAAATAAAACAAAATGTAGCTGGTTCTCCAAAGGGTGGGAATTATTTAAACAGAGAGGCTCTGCACATTTTGTAAAACAGTAATGTTGTACAACATTTCCACCTGATAACAATAAGACAGTGGCATAAAAATGTCTTGTACCTGGGATTCTATCCGTTGTTTTTCGGAGAAGAAGGCTCCTACACAAGAGGTCTGACTGACATGAATTATCATAAGTGTATCGTCTGTATCTGAGAGCAGCCAATGGTTAGAAACGTCTTCAAACATGGGAGCTACAAATAAGCTGCGTTGTGTAATTCAAATGGAATGAAGAGAGGGAGAGTCTGTCCAGAAGCCATGTTGGACTTTGCTCGTTTGAAGCAGTATAATTGAAGGGCTTGGACCCAGGTGATCTGGTGCTGGACAGGAAGCTCGTCCTGTTGTTAACTGTACACACATCAATTTGGGCACCTGAGTCTGATATGATGTCTGCTAGGGAGTGGCCATGCTGCGCCATGTACACACGGCGCCCTGTAGAATCCTGAGCATCAAGGCTCAGGCTGCGCGTTAAGGAGCTGACCTCGCTCCGTGGAAGGTCAGCCTTTCCTCTCTTGAAAAACGTCTCTGCGTTCCACGGCCCTGCCCGCCTGGCTGACTGCTCGTCCGCCCGCCTGCCTTGTGTGTCAGCCTCTAATGATGAGCATGATGGACGGAATCAAAGACGAGATGGAGCTGACGTCGGGCCGAGCTCTCCGTGGGACACCGGGTGATTGTGGAGAGCGCTTTGAAGCAACTTGTTGGATGGCTGTCCATTAATGTAAAATATCTCCTTTTCAAAGGGCTTTATTCAAGCTCGGAGTAGCAGAGCCCATAGGGTTCAAGTTGTGTGGCAGAATAATCTCTCTCTCTCTCACTTTAGAGGGAAGGAGAGATAAAAAGAAGGATTTGGCACATGGTGACCTGGCCATCTCCTTAACCATTCCTGGCATCGTGTTTTCAGAAATACAGTAGCAAAAGGACAAAAAGGGCAAGAGACAATCCCTCTAATGAGCCGTCTCTGGTTCCATTAGGAGGATTCTATGCATTCAGACTACTTGTATGTCAGGTCCGGTCTATTTGATCTGAGAAGGTTATAAAACATGATTGATTCTGGATTGTTATTTACTTAGTTTGCCGAGGGATCAATGTGTCTCCTGGCATTAGAGACAACCAGCGATCCTCGCGGATCATTTTTCTCCAGCCACCGAGAGCCAGGGGGAGACAGACTGAATTTTATCCACCAAGTAGCAGCTTTATGAAGAGTGAATTATGGCGGCGTAAATCGCCCCACCCGTTTTAGGTTACTCCGATACAGTTACGGGGTCCATCTGGCCCCATGGGAGCGGTCGTAACGGAGAGGTTACAGCAAGAGTGAAAGATCACAGCGCACTTGTCATACGGTGTGACAATCCCTCCGCTGGCGTTCAGCGAGGCCAAAAGGAGACGTAAATGACAGACAGCAATCCAGCCCGCTCATGACCCCCCGTTAAATCCCAGCAAATCTTTGATATGTACTTTGATACCATATTTTATTGATACTGGAGGGGTGTTTGTAATATCGAGTACAGTTCTGCATTCCGGGAGATTAGAGCGGGGGCTGTTTTGTCTCAGAAGCTGTCCCGTGACCCTTGAGGGCTCCCATAAGCTCTGGTACAACCGAGCTAAGGTTGACTGGAGTCAGTTTTTACAAGAGAATTTGATGTATGGGCTCTCCGTGTTATATCTGTCTACGGTTTCTCTTTCATGACCATCTACTAATGATCCCCTTATTTAGGTGCTCCTCTCGGATTCTCATGGAGCGTGGGCTATCCCGACTCGCCGCCATCCCGACTCGCCGCCATCCCTCCGTGTCTCACTCTAACTCATTCAGCATCTCCTCACAAGATGATGAGGTGTTTTCTCTGTTTTTTTCTGATTTTTTTCCAGGCGTACACATGGAAACGCAGAAGATCGCTCCAAACCTCCATCCGCTGATCCGACCTGACAACTCCTAAGCTACCGTTTCCTAATGCCGCTTAACTCAGACCACATTTCTCCCGTGCAGATATCCTCTCTCCTCTCGCTGGCCGGACCTCTCTCCCCCTTCCATCCCTCTGCATTCTTCAAGTCACACATCTGGTTTGAATAGAGCGGCGTGTGCTACCGTGTTACTGATAGAAGTCGGCACAGTTCTCTTTTGATTATTTTTTTCATCCTCCTCCTCCTCCTCCTCATCTCTCTTCCTAGCCGACCCATACAATGCCTTCATTGATTGAACGGCCTCCATTGAGTCCTGATTTATTGTATAAAGATGAACTACCGGAAGGGTCGGGGGCGGGTGCAGATGCCCTGTGTTGTTTTGAGAGTGCGTGTTTAATATATTAACTTTAATTTTGCTATAATTTATTGCACACCTATGTGTGGTTTGTCATCAGCCACTCTCATCACACATTATTTGCGGCCACAGTACAATGTGTATTTTTATGATCGCACTTAATGGTCAATATCGTTTGTGTTACGACATTTCCTTCAAGGAAATTGGACTTTTGATGCATTTTGCAACATTTTATCCGGTATTATTATTTGTTGATTTACTTTTTTAGGCGAATGTCGAGCTAAAACCAAGCGGTTATTTAGCATCACGTGTCTCACATGTGTTCTTGCAGACAGAGGCCAGAGAGACGATTCCCAGGATGCTGGCAGAACTGGACCTGGGACGCACAGAGAAATGCGTGAGGGTGAACTCGGTTTCCAGCGGCTTAGCCGAGGCTGACCTGCAGGTCATCCTGCAGGCTGAGGTTCTCCCTCCTGCCATCATGTTGCCCAAAGTAGAAGACACGCAGGAGGTGCAGTGGGTAAGTAAGAAAGATTCATCTACCGTAGAACTGCTCCAGTCCTGTTTCTAATCCAAAGAGTGCTGAAGGGAGTAGTTTTACAGGCGATTTCTCTCGGAACAAAAACAAAACCTAATGTTGCAATCCATTCCACAACAGAATAAAACTCCAAAAAAATTCCTTTCCTTCACCTCTGGGTGTGTTTTAGAAAAGCAGTCCTGCTCCTTCACAGAGTCGTGAAGTAAGAGGAAACCACGGGAATCTTCAAAGCAATCATAACAAACTTTTTCATCTCCCTCTAAAAGTGGGAATCGATCCCTGTGGCAGGACTCAGGGACGGACGGAGTGTTTTTCTTGGCTGCTGCTCAAGAAGCGGATGACATTTCTTCGGATTAGCTCGAGGAGCCCGATATCTTTCTGTAATAACACATCGTTGGTGCCTTCTGCTACCACTGAACTTGTGGGAGACGGTTTAGAATCATGCTGTTGGCAAAGAATGAATCATTTTGAAACACTCAGACAGTTATTACAAGTGAGTAAGTTATGTAATACACTGTGTAATAACATTGTTATTACATTGGTTAATGCATGTACTTGATCGTGCTCATCTTTGAATGTTCTTTACATTGAAAATCAAACTTTCCCATTTATTGAGATTTATGTGAGAGATGACTTACTAATATTTAGACATATACAGGAAATCTAAAAATCTTTTTTCACAACTAATATCTCACACGGTTTATTTCAAATTGGCTGCACACAAAAAAAACTGTATTCTAATTGATTTTTGACTACAAAGTTGGGCCTTTTGCAATTATCCATACCAGCTGGACCTGTGCTGTGGCTAAAAACACTTTTTAGGATCAAATTTATTTGGATTAGCGCCAAATTTCTGATAGATTTCTTTAAATTCATCAAGACAGAAAACATACACAATGCCGACCTATATTACTTCTGCTGTGATCCTTCAAAATAAAAGCACTTAAAATACACAAAGTAGCATTTGGAAACATAAACATGTCCTAATGCCATGAAGAGAAAAAATAGGTAACAGAATCAAATTCTAACAGCTTTTGCTCGTAGATATGGGATCATCGTCAGCAGGAATCATTGCCCGCGCATACTGAACGACAAGAGGGAGTGGCTCCACTAGTGGTTTTCAAAGAACAGGCCCGCCTTTGCAATGCTAAATTTACCTTGTGGCCCCAAGATTAAAAAAAAAATTCTCAAAGCACCTCAGGGGCCAATAATTCTCCAAATTCTGGCCCTTTGCAGTATGCCCATACCAGCTGGACCTGTGCCGTGGCTTAAAAGTATTTGTCTGGGCTCGGCAATCCCTCTGACTTTCTATAAAGAGGCGCTGTACGGATGTCAGGTCACTAAAGGTCAGAAGACAGTGACATCATTAATGTGGGCCATTCTGATTAGATCCATATGGTTCACTCACCGGGAGGAACAAGGTTACTATCTGCCTTCGTCGTTTACGTCCGAGCAGAGTTCAAAGGTGCTGTCTTGATGTTCCCCTCCACAGTATTTGCTCTGTCACCGCTTGAACTGTCCATCACTCACATTTACACAGACGAGCAGTTTATCCAAGAGTCATTTTATTTTTAAGTTAGCATTCACGTCTCAAGCTGTAAACATTCATAACGGGGTTTGGGGATTATGCAAGAGGAGAAATAAAGGAAGACGGGAGTCGAGTCTGGCTTGTTACAACACACACACACACACACGCACACTCATACATGGTCTTAAGGCTAGAGGCAGGAAGTTTTTAACTAGAGGTTTTAATTAGAACACATCTATTTCCTGCTGCCTTTTCTTTCTTCCAAGTATAATTGCTGGCAGGTGTTCACATTTTTTTTTTTCTATCAGCCGTTTTCTCACTTAGCAGAAAAAGTCAATTTTGTATGAATAAAGTCTTTGTTTTACATTGTAATTACTAATATGAAGAAGAAAATGCGTAAATTTGCCCTTTTTTATGTGTTTTTCCTTCTTAATAATCCCTTCTTCCCGTCATAATTCTGTTTGTGTCTGATGTTAGCAGGTGCATCATGTGTGCTTCTGTGGACAGGACGCTGGTTTTGTCCACATTTACTCATCTAATCTCAGCTTTGTCCATCTCCTACGTCGGTGTGTGTGTGTGTGCGTTTGTGTTGTAAATCCCTCACTTGTTTATTTTTCTCCCTTTTTTTTTTCTTCTTCTTTTTATTGATAGTAGCAGAGGAACCTCCAGACTGATTTGTCGCTAAAAGATGGACTTGCTTGTTTCCCATTGTGTGAAAACCTTTAGCTCGGCCTTTCTCCTCTCCCCCAGCCCTTGTGTGACTGACAGGCCTTATTGGGCTATAACAGGCGTAACTCCCTCCTTTGTCTGCGGACAATTCTCACACAGATTCGGAGCCGTGTGCATTCTTTGCCCACCACACTATTTGGTGTGCACTGGGACCGAAAGAATCGCACCCTGTCCCGCTCCTCCTCCTCTACTCCTCCTCCTGTCCCCTCCCCTCATCCCTTTCTCCGCTTCCCCTCTGTGAAATGAACACTTCAGCAGGCCGGAAACATTTAATCTGGCCCCCTTTTGAAGAAAATTAATTGAAACTTGTCCCACTATAGCCTCCTTTCTGTCGCTCCATCTCTCCCTCCTTCTCTTTTCATGATCGGGTGGCAAAACTGTCAGAGGGCTTGTTTGTGGCGTGGTTTACAATGGCAGGAAGAGGTGTTATTTCTTCCTCTTTCTTCTCTATCAGTTTTGAATATCGCCTTAAAGACTCCTGTTGACATCCAATGGTTTTCTGTCTCCGGAGGAGCACTGAGGCGGCTGCGCCTCTTATGTGGCGTACATCGGACCTTCTGTGTTTGTTAGAACTGAAGAGACAGGTTAGGACGTTAGGAGGCTTTTTATCCCCTATTTAGTCCTGCCACATTGAGCTGTCAGTCGTTTTCCTCCGGCCGAATCCATACGGCGCGCGCGTCTCGCCGCGGCCTTGCGAGGGCTCGCACGGCACCGCGTCTCGGCGGTAATCTTTGTGTGTAATATCAGCTAGGTTTCTCTGCGCCGGGCCGTATCTATCCAGAATCCTCTGTCGCCGAATAGGTTTATCTACACCCTCTTTTTTCACACACCCCTCTTGGAACCCCCCATCTCTTCCTGTGTTTGCAAAGGAGGGGTGGGGTGGATATTATGCTAAGCCCCCAGCGTTAGTTTTTATGTTGCCATAGCAGCCTTGCTCCCACAGGGTTGTGACCTCAGATGATTACAGTACAAAGCCTATTGGGTCTTGAAAACCTCTTTGAAGATGAAAAGTCTTTGATGGTTTGTATTTATGCAAATCTCTCAGATATGATTTATCCAACTGCGATTGAATGGAGAGATGATTAAAATTGGCCTTATTTTTTGAAAATCCTTCAATGGAGGCCCACTCTTTCCGTTTTGGAGAACAAGAGTGGTGAGTGCGGGTGCAGGGGTTATTTCACTCCTCCGCCAGCCAAAAACAAAAAAGAAAAGCAAAATAAAAAACTAGCCGTGCTGCACACCTGAGGTTATTTATATCGGTCTTTTTCCTGGCGTGTCAAAGGAAGAGAAAGATAAAGAAGGAGAGGAAGAGGGGACATGGAGTTAGACATTTCTACTCTGAGCTTTTGCTCTCTCTCCTCTTTTTTTTTTTTTTTTTTTTGACTGGCTTTGAAAGGAAATATCTGACGGAGGGGGCTTTTGTGTGTTTCCAGATGATAGATTTTGGAATTTGGGCTACCCCACTGGCAGTCCAGGGCTCGCTGTGAACTGGTCTGTTGGAAAAAATTGAAATGCTTTGGTCTTCAAAGAATTAAACTTGGATTTAAAGCCCTACTTAGGTGAGCTTGCATATTAGCAGGAGTCGTGCAGAATAAAGGCCTCAGCAAAGTGTCACATCACACTCTGCTCTATTCTCCCTGTTCCCTGCCACGGAGGGAGGGGAGGCAGAGGGGGGGGGGAGACACAAAATAGAATATTGTCATCCCAATTCTTGTTTCTTCCCCCCCCTTTTTCTGTATTTTGTTTCTTCCCTTGGTTTGCCATGTGCATGCGAGTGGCGCCGCGCGTTGACATGCGTGCACGCTCCTCTCAGGGGAGCACGCCGCCGCAGCTTTGCAGCGCCTGTGTGAAAGAAGGTAGAGCAGAAGACTTCAGACGGAGAGAGAGAGAGAGGGGGGGGGGGGGGGGGGGGACCCTGGTGATAATGTAAAATATTTCATTTCACCCGCTTTTGTTGCCCCTCTCCTGCGCTCGCTCCCTCTCCGTCATTTGAACCCCCTCGTAGATTTGTTTCAGAGCAGCCGCTGAAATGGGAAGAGTGCAGGTAATAAATATGTCAGAGACGTTTCAAATGTGACTTATTCATGTTGAAGATTTTCCGTCAGCGTGTCTGTCTGGCCCCACTGTGGATTTTGAGGATGTGTCATATCATTTATGTATTCTTTTTTTTTTGCCAATGATTTAAATGTGTTCTTGGTGTTTTCCTCCTTTACTCCTCCATAAGTCCTCTCCTTCTTACAGAGACGCGGCCTACCAGAACGCCACGTTTCATTAAACAGTCCTAAAATAACGTCAGAAAATGGATTTGGAGCTGATGGTTAGTCCGGTCGGGCCTATTTTCACAGCAGAGAATATGCAACAAGCATCTAATGAAAGTAGAATCTGCGCTTTTCGCAAAGTAGCCGGAGCAAATTAATTTATCTAGATAGTTTTGGAGTGTTATTGTTTTTCCCCTCGCAGAGGCGCTCGCTGTTGTTAATGAGTCACGTGCGAGACTGTCCCCCGTGTGTTTAGTTTGTTGACAGGTTTCAGCACAACTTGAAAGGACGGCCACTGACAGAACCCGTTCGCCTGGTCACCTTTGTGGAAACCGCTGTGGGCCTGCTGAATTTTAAGGTAAATTACAAACAAAACCCCCCAAAATTTGCCTGCGTAAGATATTTCTGCTGTTTGTTTCCTTGTTCACTTCAGATTAAAGGCTGTGTCAGCCAGCTGAAGCCCCTCAAGTGTCCCAAAAATGAAAGGGATGCGAGGCTTTCGGACAGTCTTTCAAAAGCGAACCTCTTTCTGTGTCTGTCTCTCTCCCTCTACGCCTCGGTGGACACGCTGACATTTTTTAATTAGTTTTAATGTCATGGTGGAAAAGTTCTTATTGATATTTTTGGCGAGCGTCAAAGCAGGTGTTTTTATTAAACATCACGGCCTTCAGCTACGTGGGGGGAAAAAAAAACCCCAGGTCAGGACCGCCTCTTCATCTTTTGATTTGTCTTTTTTACCTCTCCATTCTAATACTTAGAGTGTGTGTGTGTGTGTGTGTGTGTGTGTGTGTGTGTGTGTGTGTGTGTGTGTGTGTGTGTGTGGATGGTGGGGGCTGCCTCTGTGTGCTTTTTTGAGGACACCGCACCAAACCTCGAGCCAGACTGAGCCCCAGGTTACAAGCGCTAAAAAAGAAAAAAGAAAATCACTGAGGCACAGTTAGTGGTGAAATTAATTTTGGGGCCAACAAAGGCTGGTGAGAAGCACCTCCAACCCCCCCACCACCCCCCAAACCCCCTCCCACACACCTCAGACAATCACATTCCCCACATTTAAAAAAAACATAAACCAGTCCTTCCTTTGCATTGGGGCTTATTTAATATATAATTATAATAATAATAATATTAATCCATAATTAAACCCCTTAAATGTCCTTTTTATTTCTGTAGGGAATTTCGTTAACATCGTAGAAACTCTGAATGGTTCCTAAAACTGCAAACTGTTTGATCAAGCATGTTTTTTTTAATCCGTTTCATAAAATGTATTCACGACGATGTCGATTGGTAAAGCCAGTTTTTAGAAAACACTTCGACCTTTATTTGACCTTTATGGTTGTATGATGTAGTAAAATGTAGTTTAACTACATGATATGTGGTTAGTCCTCACACACTTTAATAGGCCTGATAAAAAGTCCCACTTATAGAATAGGACTTTCTCAGTGGCCTCCTTCACGGTAAACCCATTGACCTGCTGTGTCCCTAATAATAATAATAATACATAATAATACATTTAATTTCTGACGCACATTACATTTGGATCAAATCTCAGAGTGCTAATATCCTCGGCCTTTTACTTTTTAGTCAGTTCAGTCACATTTTCCAACAATAAATAGACTCGTAATGAGCTCAAACAGCTGAGCAGGACATTAGAGGCTTAACGTTTCAAAGTAGTGTATAAAGTCTTTATAAATGTAATATTTAAATCAGGAAATATATGGTTGCATAGCCAAAACAAAACAAAAAAACCTAAACTTGACCCACCGATCCAGTGTCTGTTTTCAGTCTATGCTACTTTTCAGATTCTCACTGCTTCAGCCAGCAGCAGGTTTAATTACTCAAAAAGTTTGGAGGTTTATTATTTATTACTAACTTAGCTAGCTGTCCAGGTTTAGCAGAGTTAGTTTCTTTAGCATCCATGTTTCTGCTTTTTGTTTTCTGTTATCTACGTTCAACATGTTGGTCTGCAGACGTGCGGCACCTCTTCTACGTTAACATCAGTTTTTATTTGTTAAAGGTTGAAATAAAGTGAGGATTTAATTAGATTTGAGAATATTAGGTTATTTGTTCGTACAGATTTAGACAGAGTTTGCTCTTTTGGATGCTTTTTGACTTCAAACGGAACAAAAATATCTCTACTTCTCTAGAATATATGAATAAAATAGGATTTATGGAGTTGTGCTCCTGCCAACATCTCCAAGAAGGTTTCTCTCCTGCTCTGCTCTCTTCTTTGTGTCACTTAAATCCCCCGTCCCGTCCCATGTCCGTTAATCTGCTTCCTCTGACATTTAACCACGCCTTGTTGCCTGCTGAGGTTGAATGTATGGACTGAGAGAGTTACAACTGAATTGCCCTTTTGGGATCAATGAAGTTGTCTGAACTGAGTTGAACTGAACTAAATCAGACATTATTATATTATATATATTTTCTCTCCAGGCGGTATGTGAGGAAATTCGTCGACTTGCCCCCAAGGCTGGCCTCCACCATGATGGCGTGGTGTTTGGCTCTGATGACTTCTGCGCCAGCATAGGTAGCTATAACAACTTTGGTTTAACTTCCTCGCTCTTTGGAGGTCATGAATACTTCCCTTACTTGCCTCACAGTCTGGTAAAACATGCGGGCCCTTATCACGTACACAGAGGGGGGCTGAGCGTGCGTCTATGTTATACCTGTAGTATGTATATTTAACATTCATACGCTTGTTTTTATTTGAAGGCTGGACCAGACAGTAAGATGAGACACAATGAGCAGAGGTCGAACTTAATCCTGACTCCGTTCAACGCGCCCTGACATCTCAATTTATTGGAATCGATGAGGGCTTTTATGAGCGACTGTAAACTGCGTTCAGTCAGGAGGGTTTGCTCTGATGCTGATAAGTGAAGAGACGTACAAAGGCCAGATGTGACTGTGTCATTTGATGTGAAGGAAAATAACGCTGACGTTGTAAATCTGTGTGAACGCTGCTCTGGCTTCTGTGATTCATCTGTTGGTTACTCTCCCCGTCCCGTCTGCACCTCATATATCCTCGCTCGCCCTCCCTCCTCTGATGGGATGCAGTATTTATACACATGATATGTGTTTTTTGCGCCCCTGATGATTTTGTAGGTGCCACGCGGACGAGGGATGCCAGGGAACTCCTTTACGCGAGGCAGAAGGTCGTGGTGACCACCAAAGCTTTCGGCCTGCAGGCGATCGACCTGGTCCACATCGACTACAAAGATGTGGAGGGGCTGAGGCAGCAGGCCAGAGAGGGGGCTCTCATGGGCTTCACGGGTAAGAGGTCCTCACATCTGCCTCTGTCCTGTTAGCTGAGGTCACATTACGCCCTGACCTCGGCGTGCCGGTGCCCAACGGACACCACGCCGACATCAGCATTCAGAGAAACCCACATCTGCAGCCTTCCTTCCTTCCCCTCTGCCTCCTCTGCCTCGCCCTCCCTGTCCTCTTTGAGTTGTGACACGGTGTACGGTCTTATTGGGTTGTTGTTGTTTTAAAATGTGGTATGAAGTGAATAATGGACGCACAAAAACAATCATGGGTAAATGCTCGTCTGATATTTGTGGTCCTGAGTGGCTCCTGCTCGTGTTCCCATGTGAATGATTTAAGGACCTTAACAGCAAAGAGTGCTAGCATCTACTTTAACAGCATGTGTGTCGGTAGCCTGGCAACGCTTTCAGAACGTGTGCGTGTGTGTGCGTGTGTGTGTGTGTGTGTGTGTTTGTCTATGCCCTGCAGACTGCATGTAACAGACCACAGAAGGTAGGACACACTGTTCCAAAGTGGATATTCCAAATCTTTCTTCCTTTTCTGCAGTGAAAATGTTATTTATTCGATTTTTTATTTATTTATTTATTTTTCATACCTTAAAGAGTGATTAATCCAAAATCGTATGTGTTCTCCTCCATGCTCTAGAAGACCCATACAACTTAAAGGCGAAGCTTTGTTTAGTATTTTCAGATTCTTGTAACCTTCAAAGAGCAGCATGACATCACCAGTTCGTCACATTGGTGAAAAATTTCAGAAAAAATATAGTTATGTTTTTTTCAGCAGAGAAAAATGGTGAGCCTCTGATCACCTTCAGTGACGGCTGACCGTCGACGCGTGTCTATGACTCATCTTCATCTTAGACGCTCCTGGCTGTCTCATGCAGCAACTTATTTTCAGGATGACCTCATCCGCCACCTTTAGTCTCTGGCGCTGCCCGGGTGGGTGCGTGTGCGCAGAATTATTCAGCGGTAGCCACGTGCAAAAGTGGCGTCACTGTGGCCGATTCACACCTTTTAATAGGAGAATTTAATTGTATGATTGCAAAACCAAGTATTTAAGAGTGGTCTGTAACGGGACCCCTCAGGTTCAGGCTCATATCAAATATACGGTCATGTCTGTTAATCGTTCGCCGCTGCTCACACCGGACTGAAATGCCGCTCATGCCGCAGAGGGAAGCAGCCGGTTGAGGAAATAAGCGGTTACATTCGATATGGAACAGAACCGTACGCAGCACTGGATTAGTGGCTTACCAGCAATGGGCACTCTGTATAATCTTAGCGGCGATTACTGGCCCGAGTGTGCTTAAGCAATAATGCGGCGCAGCCCAAAGCCTCTACCTGTGTATTAATTGACCTTGGCAGCACGTAAGCTGCATACAGCACCCATTAGCAGGGAGAACAGAACACACTGCTGCAAAAAAACAAACTTCTGCAAAACCTTGACCAGTATGAAATCTGTCCTTCATGAGGGGGATTAAATTACGCCGCCTTCTTCCATGAGCAGCTCGTTCCATGTGTTACAAACCGAGCGCTGTTGCCTGCAGAAAATAGGAAATTTCTCCCCTCTCGGGGACCACGTTTCACTTGCATCCCCCGGACCCTGCCCATCATTCGCCTGAGAGCACTTTGCTAAACAGCAGTCCTCCATTGAGACGGCGGCAGCACACGGCAGGCCGGGATTGGCTGGAGGGCATGAAAGATGCATTTTGGGAGAACCAATGGGTTGTAACTGAGGGCACCTGAGTCACCCTGTTTCTTTACTCTGTAATTCTCCTGTTGTTGTGCACACACACACGTACACACATACACACACACACACACACACACACACACACACACACACACACACACACACACACACACACACACGTCCTCCTGGAGTATATTCAAGCCTGTCAATTTCAGTGTGGAAATATGCTTCCTTCTTCAGCCCAGAAGTAAAACAGGTGGCAGAGGAGGAAATACAGTCTCTCCTTGAAGCTGCTCTTATAAAAACCACACACACATAAGTACACACACACACACACACACACACACAGGCCGTCAAATAGATGCAATGAAAAAGTAGAAACAAAATACCTTTTGCTATTCAAGCACTGCAGACCAGGTGATTCACAGGGACTTAAACACACAAAGGTATGACTTAAGTACAAAATTGAGGTACTTGTACTTCACTTGATTATTTTCCATTAATGCTACTCTATACTTATACTCCACTACATTTTTTTTGACGGCTGTAATCTCCTTCCTCTCCAGTTTCGATCTCCAGAGTGTCACTATCTCTGAGTCACTATCTCTTATTGTGAAATGTTTGCCACTTGACTGAAGCTGTTCCTAACATGTCCCAGTGGCAGCATGTATATGTTTAAGAGTAAGGGGCCAAGGATGGAGCCCTGGAGCGCACCACAGGTCAAAGTTGCCACTGAGCCGGAGGCATTAACCGTGGTTATTGAGAAAGTCTTATTTCTTATAATACGTTGCTTTTTTTTTGGCATATTAAAGCATGTTAGGACCTACTAAACAGAAATATGCAACGCGATACAACAACAAAACTCTAATAAGGGTCAGATAGTTTTCTGAAAACACGCTTTCTGAAAACACGCTTTCTCAAAAGGTCGAGCTAATCTCTAATCGCTAATCTTAAAAGTGATTATTTTCCGTGAAATAACATTTTTTTACTCTTTAAAAACATGCTCGATCAAAGAATTTGTCACTTTTTAGGTAAATTGTAGTGGAGTGCTCTAAAATATAAATCAATTAAGGCCCCAAAGAAATAAAATATGAGAGAAATAATAATTTTTTTTTTGGTATGAAGATAAATTATTCTGGTTATTAACATTAATAAACGGAAAATTATCTATATTGGTATTTTTTTTTTTTTCAAAGCAAAAACAGAAATAATGCAGGTAAAAAATTTGTCTCAGCTTTTCTTGAAAATACATCGTCAGAAAAACAAAGAAAGTTTTAGAGATGAGGGGTTTCTCCCAGGACAGAGATGCTATATCAATCTTATAGATCAAAGAAGTCAACCGCTTAAAGTAATTTGATTACCACATCCTTGAACATCTGCAGCAGTAATATTGACCTACATGTTAATAAAGCAGTAATTAAAGCTACTTTATCGTGAAACACTGAACATTGATGCTTTAAGTGGATGTTGCTGATAATACCTTCATACTTTAAGTTGAGTAGTTGTACTTGTAGTGTTTTCACAGTGTGGTATGAGTACTTATACACAAGTGAAGGATCTGAGTACTTTATCTCACACTGCATACACACACACACACACACACACACACACTTCTACACGTCCTTGAAGATTTCTCAGTCCACTGCAAAACAGAGCCCCTCACTCACACACACACACACTGGAGTTCTCCACGCATCCACAGTGACACACAAACATGCGCCAAATGTCACGTTCTGCGACGCGCCCGCTTCCCTCCGAGGTATCTATTCATCTTAAGTCCCAGTTTAATGAATTGTTTTCTCTCATCGGTAATTATTCAAGCCTTAAACGTTTGTTGATTGTGTAACTGCTGTGTGTGTTTTTCTGAGGTTAACTGGGGTGACCGGAGCTGGATGAAGGGAGAGGGCTTCTCTCCTCCCCCCCCCCTCGCCTCTCTTGCCTCTCTTCCCTCTCTCCCTTTTTGCCCACCTCCACTCCTCTCTTCTGGGCAAAAAAACATTCTCTTTTTGCTCGTGCAGCAGGCCGCCCGCTCGGCCACCTTGAAGGATTTGTTGTCAGTGACAGAGCTAAGCCCTAAAGTGTCGAGTTCCTGCTGGCTGCCACTGAGCCGTCGTTCTCACCAGACGCTTCATAACCTCAACTTATCACTACAAGTTTGATCTGCAAATGTACATGGGATTATGTCTGCGGCGTTAGCCCACATTTAACAGGGAGAGAGGGAGCAGGAGGGCGAGGGCTGTGTGAGACGGGGACCATTCCTCCATGTTGGGTTTGGGTGTGAATAGAACATGTAGTGTTTGAATATGAAAGACACGTTTTACCGTAATAGCTGTGATAAGGGTGCATTGGATTTTTGTTTTATTTTTTTTTAGTTATAAATATCAGGTTTATTATCCTGTGTAGTTTTGTTTTTCATCTAATTTGCTCCTGTCACACATCACGCGACTTTTCTGCTGCCTTACAGCAGAAACGTGACGCACAACCTCCTCTTCTGCTGCTCTGCCTTTCTGATTCACCTCAGTGTCACCTGACAGGACACATAACTACACACACACACACACACAACAGAGTCTCCTGTGTCTCCTCTCACACCGCCTCTCAGTGCAGCAATCCATCCCAGCTCTCAGTTTCTCCACCTTTTTTCTGTTTTCATTAAAGAAAAAGAAAAAAAAATCCTTTTGTTTGTTTGTTTTCACCACAAATGTGACACGGAATTATTTTCTTTGAAGACACAGACATCCTGCTGTTGTCACTCAGATATTCTACTCTCCTTCTCTGCAGGTAAGCAGGTAATCCACCCAGGCCAGATCCAGGCTGTGCAGGAGGAGTTCTCCCCCAGTCCAGAAGGGGTCCAGTGGGCCAAAGAGCTCATCGCTGCTTTTGACCAACACCAAGAGGAGGGAAAGGTAACGTTCACATCCACTGCCCAAAGGGTCGGGAAAATGTTTTAATCTTTAATTCTCAGTATTTTAGTCGAGATTTTTCTGACCATAGTTGAATATTTTATTTATTCTTTCACTTGAAAGAAAATCGGACGATTTGCAGAAAAAGTAGATTTTATATGCAAAAAGCAAAGCCATCAAAAAATATCGTTTTATTGTGGAATAGATTTTCCTGCTCCTTCACCACATATTTAATTTAATAACTAATGTTTTCAATTAATCTACTTAACTCCACACTGATACAAAATGTTCACTGATCAAAACATTTTGACAGGTATCTAAAATAATTCACAAAAAAAATCTCTGTACAAATTGAGGGCTTTGGAGAAGTTTGGGATAAATAAAACTTTATTTGGTGATTTTTGTTTTTCATCATGACCCACTGTGTGTGTGCGTGTGTGCGTGTGTGTGTGTGTGTGTGTTACCTCTGCTCTGGGAGACCCGGACCGGTCGTTTGCGTCCCCTCTCCCGCTCCTCCGTACATACTGTACACCCCTGGGTGACTCTCCGAGCCAATTAAACGTACTATATTATTGTTCCTAATTTAGTGCATGGTTGGATCCTGTGTGTGGAGCTCTGTGGGCGATCTGCTGATGTAATACACAATCTGCCCAAACCTCTCTCCCTGCCAGGGCTGCTCCCACTAAGCATCGCCCGAGGGATTCATATCTTACCCACTGCCTCAGTGTGTTTGTGTGCGTGTGTGCGCGTGTGTGTGTGTGTGTGTGTGTGTGTGTGTGTGTGTGTGTGTGAGGGTTTGATCACTGAGCCTTTGTCTTACGACACGACAGGTGTTTGTTTTTCCTAATTCTCACCTCCAGCTGCTGGATACATTTTTCTCTCTTGAGGTTTCTTCAGCGTTTAAATAGGAGATGATTGATTTTTCCTTTTTTGGTTTCGTTTTTTTCTTCCCTCTTTGCTTTCAGTAAATGCGCTCTGACAATCTGAAGAATCCTGTTTTTCCATACAGTGCTCTGCAATCCCAAAGCTTCATCCACTGCTCTAATGTCTCTCTCTCTCCTGTGGCGTGAATCTGCTCAGGGCGCGTTCATCTTCCGCGGCAGCATGATTGACATGCCCTCGTTGAAGCAGGCGCAGAACATCATCACGCTCTCCGTGGTCGTGGTGCCGGAGAAATAACGCCAGCGGTGAGGGGGAACCTGGAGGAACCACACGGCCGAAGCCCGGCCGGAGAGTTTGAAAGAGACGGGAGATGCTGCAAACTTCACAACAAAAAATATCTTACTTTCCGTTTCATCGGTTTTGTAATTGCTGATGATTAAATTCATTTTGATTGCAGTTGCAGTTGCAGGAAAACTGTTTCCTGCTTCCCCCATAAGAACCCAGACCCATTTCACCTGGAAGGATTTTAACCCTTTAAATAGCGACTTCTTTACATAAAGCCTCTTTTTTGAACAAAAATACAATAAAATAGTTATTATCAATTTATAAGTGGATTTTTTTTTTGTTTTGTTTTTAACTGACGCTTCCTCTTCACTTAAGTCTGTAAAATAAAAAATCATTTTCTGCATAAAATTAGGGATTTAGCACAGCATTGAATTATTTTCTCTATGTTTCAAACAATGGAAGATTAGCTTAAAAATGTAAGATAATGATTTTTTTTTTTTTCCCTGTGATCAAAAACTGCAATTTAAATATGGGGACGTTTTTGTCCTTAACATGCCATGAGGAACAATTTTGCATTTGAAATGACAAAAACTCCTTTTAAAATGTAACAATGAAAATACAAAAAAAAAAAAATGTCCCAGTGAGGCACGGGCGTTAAAGGGGTCTCATCCTGGGTTGTAACGGGTTAAAATCTACCTTCTAGGATGTGAAGTCTCCATTTAGTAACGCCTAACATTGTAGCCTTTCAGCCTTTTGAAGGAGGAGAGCCCTGTGAGGACGCGGTGGGCGCACCATCATGTCAGTCTCCAGTGTGTGAGCCAGTGCCTCCAATCTCTCCTAGGTCACCGTGAGTGCCCCCCCCCCCCCCCCTTCTTGGGGTCCAGGCAGCTGGGCAAAAGGGTAGACAAACACAACAAGCCAGCGTTATGGTTCTACTCATTAGACCCCGGTCTTGCACTCAGGCCTCAGCCCCCTGCTCAGGAGCTGACTCCCCAACATCATCAAAAACACACGTGTGTGCGTAAACACACAAGTGCGTAAACTCACTCTTTGGCCTTTTTCCTTTTTTGTCCTTTTCTCTTTTGAATGTGTGTCAGTCTCCTCCTGCAGATCCGGCCTCGGCTGTAGCTCGACCCGCGTGTAAAACCAACGCCGCACGCGTGAACACGCCGCGTCAGCATCCTCCAACCGCTGCTCTCATTTCTGACGACCGTTTCGTCCCAAAACGTTCACTTTTGAATCCAAGCTCAGGCGAACGACGAGTTCCCTCGTTCTTTCTGCCGTCACAAATAAAAGTACAATAGGTCTCTGTGGAGCGCTTGTGCACTTGTGACTTCCAGAGACAGTCAAGTGGGTGTGATGTTAGAGGGAGACAGATTAGTGGCCATGTTGTTCCAGCAGACCAGGACCGGGGCTTTGTCTCTCTGACTGTGGATGGGAGGATAATTGGGGGGGTGTTGAATGGTTAATAGTGCCATTGGTGACCATGGTAATGAAAGGCACCATACCTCCCCTGCTCCACCTCATCCTCCCTCTCTCCCTCTCTCTCTCTCTTTCATACTGTATGGGCTACTATGTCTGGGGCAGGGCCGGGTTCTGTGCGAGGCCAGGCCAGACAAAAAGATCGAAACCACTCCTGCGCCCAGCCAAACATCCGAACAGTAAGCTGTCTCTTTGGCACTTGGCCACATATTTGTCTCACCCCTGGTTCACGTTTTCTCTGTCAGGAATCCACATTCAGCTTGTTTGTTTGTTTTCGCCCTGCTCTGCCATTATACCCCCAGATTGGCGAACAAAGCTACTAAAATGTAGGACTGTCGTTAAATAAATCAGGATCATTATTCGGGGTGAGCTATTTTGTCGGGCGGAACTGGGTCCATGCGAATGTTGTGATTTTTAAGAGGTTTGATTGCGTACATGTAAACTTTACTGTGACTTTTTGAACTTGTGTCGCAGCTGTTGTAGCTCCGTTTCTCTCATTTGACCTGGAATAAATGCTGAGAGGATGCAGGAAGAAAACCCACTTTGATTCTCGTTCTTCTTAAAATGCACATAAATCTCCGTCTTTATTGTTAAACAATTAAAAACAAATGAATACGCTCACGTTTTTTTAAGCCCCACCGGTTTGACAGTTTCACTCTCAGTTTGAGTCCATTCTTCATAATTAATTACATCACTAATGAATGGTTTTTAACCCTTTATAACCTATTTCTCCTTCAAGGAACGTTATGGGGGATATAATCTAAACCACAATGGCAACATATCTGAAATTATTAAAATAATATATGTGGCGATTATCGTTGTTTTTCCCTCATTTGAAATAAATCAGCTTCTTTTTTTCAGCTTAGAAACACATATTATTTTTGTTATTAGCAACTTTGACAACTGCTTTTTATAATTTAAAAAGAACATAAGGAAAAAAACGTTTTTGTCTCAAAGCTATATATATATATATTTAAATTTATATTTTAGTATTTATTGTACAGCAGCTAAGAGAATGAAGTATAACAGTCATTATAGAAATGAAGAGCAGAACAATATATAAACAATACAGTATTGAATACTATTACCACAGTTGTCATACAGATGAAGCATATTGCACAGATGACAATTGCCATACATCTATACATTAATTAATACAATTAAAATGTATTATTTATCATTTTATTCAAAGTCATATTGCCAGAACTGGTTGGAATGTGTCAGGACATGTTATTACATGGTTATTACACGTTAATAAGCGACTCTGCAGAGCATTGATATGCTTTGTTCCACTCCGCTTTCCTATAGGTTGAATAAACCAGTTTACTATACACTCTTATTTCTCCACATTCATGGAATGGTCAGTGTTTAAGGTGTTTTTTTTTGTTTTTTTATTTCCTCTGAACAGTTAGGAACAGCAACTTTAACTCTTCCTGCTGGACTGTGGGTGAAGCCGAGCTGCACAATAAGCTAGAGAAAGGCTTTTTCTTCCACACATGGCTGTGCAGAGGCAGCACTCAGCCTCTAACAGAAGCTCACTGGGTGACTTTAAGTGGTGAAAGAGGGCCAGTCTGGTGGGACAACACCAATCTGCTCTGCACCAACAGGTGTCCCCCACACTCAGGAAGGAACATCTCTAAGCAGAGGAAGCAGCGCTGGGCATCACGCAGGGACAAAGAGAAAAGGGCAACTTTTTTTCTGAGGACGTTCAGGAAATTATTTTGCCATATTTAACAAAACACCCCCTCAGTGCTTGGGGTGCTGCATTTTGTTTCTCACTCCATCCAGTCCACCCCCGAACCTTCTCTCCTCTCTCATGACTCGTCGTCCCTCCGCACGCACCTCTAGCAATCCAGGAGTTTGGGGGAAAAAAAGAGGAAAAGCCAAAGGATGTCAGTGACATCTCTGTCGATTAGAGGAATGCATCCCTGTCTGCCTCCGCTGTGTAATTCTACATGACGTTTCTATTATGCGTGGAACTGATATAATCTCCTCAGTCCGCTCGGCCGTTTTATTTAAATACATTTCTGCGGCATTCCCTCAGAGAGTAAATTACAATTAACACGATTATAACCTCACCAAATTGTGACGGGAATCAATTAGGCTGCGAGCACTATTTCCTAGCTCGGTAATGTGTTGCTGGAGATTGCTTTCATAAATTATGAGAGACAGCGCGGGCGGAGAAAATGCACGTATGCAAAACACCGTCAGAGGAAAATTAAAACGAAATGTTTTACATATTTTTCCATTAATGTAAATGGGACCCGTGTGGCAAAGATGGTTTTATTCTAATTCCCCGCCCGGGGATGCCCCCAAATAATGACTTGATGTTTTAATAGACTTCTAATGACAATATATGACAAAGTAATTGCAGCGGCAACAAAAAAAAAAAAAGAAAGGATTATTCTAAAGCAATAAAATGTCTTATTATTGTGGCTGCAGCGCAGTTTGAGAAGAGCGAGGCTATTAGATGAAATGGCTCGGAGTTTGCAGAGATGATCAACATTAGACATTTAGTTTGAGCTAATTGACTCTGTTTCAATATTTAGAAATAGTGTTTAAATAAATTAGAACATTTTCAAAGCGATTTTTCTGGGATGATCTCGTGGAACTGTTAGGATTCAGGATTTCGCACACAATCCTGCAAACGATTTTTATTATGAATAATTTCCAATGGAGATAATTCAAATAATACTTCATTTTGAAAATAAAATTGCATTTTTATTTTTTTCCTTAAATTTGCATTGAATTTTGACAGAAATTCAAATGTTTTAAATGAGAATTTTAGGATCAAAATGTCACATTTTTTTTGCCCCGTAATGTTTTCACACCATTTATTCTGATAATCAGTAAGAATATTTGTTTGAGTTTTCCCCTCATAAATCAGACAATGCAGAAATTCTTTTCATTTATTCTGCGCAGAGCCTTTTATTGTGTCCAGCCTCTTTTTTCTTCAACATTCACGAAACCCAGCCCGGCATGTCTGCGCTGCCTGAGTGATCCTGCACATGTGGACCATCACTAACTTCATTTGTGAGGAGTCTTTTGTCCGGATGGAACCATCAGCAAGGCAGGACTTCTAGCAGAAATCACATTCAGAAATTGCCCACATTTCTTTGTTGTTGTTGTTGTTGTTGTTGTTGTTGTTGTTGTTGTTTGGTTGGCCTGAGAATCATAAAGCTGTGTCAGCAACGTTTAATATTTAAATGAGATATTTATTTGATTCCTTCTAAACGTGCACACGTTTGCTCCACAGCAGCAGACAGGTGATGTTGCGCTGCTGTGGTGCAGAGAGGGGCGGGGAAGCGTCCATCCATCTCATTCAAAGGAGTTCAGGCCTCCATATTTGAAGGCCCTGCATGCAGGTTTCTTGCAGTGTCCATAGTTCCTGGAGGTCCGTTTACCTTAACATCCAGGCTGCCTTGGGATCCCTTTTACCTGGAGTGTTGATTTGATCTGCCAGTTTAAATAAATTGACCCAGCCTTATTAATTAACCGAGCAGGCTGCGGCCTGGAAATCTTTCCCCTTCAGAGGATTTTGGGGGAAATTAGTGTCAATTATTCCAGAAAAAATAAATAAAGTAAAAAATATTATTAGGTGACTTTACCTTCCTCCACTGCCTTCCTCTTTGGCCTGACTCCCACTAGACTCCCTTCTCCTTAACGGGCTCTGATCAAAGGCTGACCGGCCCCGGCGGAGACCCACTAAAACCCGCCCGCTTTGTCTGCTGTTGCCAGGAGTGAGGAAGGGTGTCGGGGTGGAGGAGGAGGGGAGGTGGTGGGGGGTTGGCTTGATAATGAGAGTGTGTACAGAACGACAAAAAGACGTTACCAAAAACTTTTTTTCTTTCTCCCATTGTTTATTCCCTTCGTTCAAATCCCCTCTAATGTATTTGTTGTTTACTCTCAACTCTGCGGGTGACGTCATCACATTTGGAAGTGACTTATAAAGTAAAGGTTAAAATTTAAAACTTGGCATGCAAGTGTGACACATTTGGGGATGGGGGATGAAAAAATGTTTATAGGCCTTATTTTTTATGTCGTCCTCCCCAATGTGGAGTGAGCACGCTCCACACTCCGGACGGAGCTCGCGCGTCTTAATTGTTGTCCTTTGTTGCAGCAGACAGAACACAACAATGGAAAGTTTACACCGATCGTTTAAAGGAGGAAATAAAAAATATCAGAGCACCTTATAAAATGTAGGTGTCCGGTCACACGGACAAGCGCGAGCGCGGATCACATCTGACACCTTCTTCCTCTGAAGCCTAATCAGGCAGTGAAGCAGAAGTCAGCTGATTGACGGGCTGCTGTGTTTTTTTTCCTTGTTTGGAAATGCGATCAGACATTCTGAGAGATCATTTCAAGCAGGCAGGGTCATCTTTGGAACGGTTCAGGTTTCTGGCTCGCGCCTCGTTTTCAGGGTCTCCGCGTGCGAGTTCACCTGGACGAAGCCAATATCTGAGGCTTTTAGCAAAACGCTTTCATCTTTATCTACTTATTTCCCCCTTTTTGAACTGATGACGCAGAACTCTTATGAGACACTCGGAACTTTTGATGCAGATAATTGCAATTCCTGGTATATAAGAGTGTAGAAAACAAAAAAACAAAAAACAAATATGAATCCACTGCCTGCTCGATCATCGGGTTTTAACTTTTGGATTTTACTCACTAAAGACATTTCTAATATCTATATTCAAGACGAAGAATATTAAAAGGTTGATAAAGCGGAAACACACCCACGAAGAAGCGCGGTGATAATTCCCAATTTCTCTGTTTAATCGAAATCACAGATCTACCACCTCTCTCTCTCTCTTTTATCCTTATCCTCTCTCTCTCTCTCTCTCTCTCTCTCTTTTCCTTCTCCTTCACCTCTCTCTCTCTCTCTCTCCCTTCTCTCTCTCCCTTCTCCTCTCTCCCTCTCTCTCTCCCTGCGCTGTGGAGCAGGTGGAGGCCGCGCACCTGCACACACAGCTGCGTGCACCTTGGTACTGCTGGCGCTGCGTGACGCACAGATGAGCTCAGCGCACATCCAACAAACCCAATCCCTACAATGGAAAGCTCACGGTACCACGGTACCACGGTACCACAGTCCTCAGCCTCAGAATCTACCTTTACGCAAAAACTATTTATGTGCCTGACTTTCTTGGGAACGTTAATAAGTCATTTTCTGCCTAAATAAAACGCATTTAACTTTATCTTCATGTCATTTTTTTTGTTTTGTTTTACCTCAAGTGGAGGATTGATTCCTAGCTTTATTTCCCAGCTCATTTTCTCTTCTTTGTCATGCCCCGGTCTTCAACATGACACCACCTAATCCAATTAAACACGATAACCCTGGACTCAGGAATTATTCTCTTCCCTTTCTCTGCTTCAAGTTGCTGACAAGCACTCTTGGTTTTGTGTGAAAGGGAGAGTCAAGAGCTCTCTCTTAATCCCAGCCACGACCAGGAGTGATTGAAAAGTGAAAGAAACCCCTCATTGGTCCTCGACGGTGTTTTCTTTGTCCAGAGCTCTGGATTCTTCTTAAGTGCGCTCTTCCTCCTTTATTTTAGATCTTAAACTGAGCCTATTGAGCTTCTTAGAGTTCGTATCGCAGAGACATGGTTGAAACATGGTAAATAATTAAAAGCAAATCTTCCATCATCATCGTCATTCCAAGTTATCTTCAGAGATTAAGGAATTCATTTCATCTTCTTAGCATAGTAGCAGTAGGCCTGCACCTTTTATTTCAAGAAATAACAGGCCTGACTCTCTCTTATATCACTTTTCCAATAATCTTATTCAAAATGTCATGTAGGAATTAGAACTTCCACGTGATTTTTTTTGTTTTTGTTTTTTTTCTATCAAAGCTGAGCATCAGTTTGAGGGGAAACGTGTCTCAATGAGGCCGGAGCTGACATAATGTATAGACTAGGTGTTGTGAAATGACAGGTAATTGACATTAATCCGCTCTCTCCGAGACTCAGGAGGGATCTAGAGGAAACGGGGATACGGTTAATGAAGCACTACTTGCCCTTTCAATCTCTGGTCACAGTGTGCAGCAGGAAGGTTTGGAGAAAGTGCATTTCGTTTCAGTCCTGCGTCATGGAATATGGAGATGTGTGTGTGTGTGTGTGGGGGGGGAATCTTTTTTAAATTGTAGTTTGAGTCCGGACGATCATTCGTGAGTGGTTCTAACTTTTTAAATTGATGATTCAGTTCATTTGGCTCCACATAATCCGCCTTTTGTCCAAAGTTTCCCTGCAAACACTCGGTTGTTATTATGCTTATTATAATTCACGTCGGGAATCCTCCCTATAGGAGTTGTGACAGACAGACGGAGGCCTGGTGGAAGAGCTCTTCCTCTCACGTGAGGAGTTCCACCTCTCCTCTCCACGCGCGCGCCGCTCCGTGCTACAGGGGCCTGCGTAATGAGGGCACCTACGGGGCCCTCCTGGATGGAGAGGTGTCCTAACCTCGCCGGGGCCGGTCAAAACTGAAGCACAGACACCTGCGCGTCACCCCTCCTCCTTCTTGGCCCCCCGAGCAGCGCCTGCCACAGCACCCCCTTATTACCCAGAGTTCATCCTCCGCGCGCAACTTTTTGACAACGATAATGATGTGCATGGTGATGCTGAAAACCTAAGGAGGGGCTGCAGTAGGGAAATAAGGTCTGTTCCTTTTTTGCATGTCCCCTCAGGACCAAATCACTTCCGATGAAGAAGCAGCCTCCGTTTGAAGTGATGGATACGTCATCTGCCGGATGTTCCTCTCACCATTCGGGGGGGGGGAAGTATCTACATTCATATTTATATAACTATATAACTCCCATAAACCAAATGAAAAGGTTGTTCAAAGTTTTCACATTATTTTTTTTCTGTAATAACCACATTATTAAAAAAAAGAGATGAAAATACACAGAAACAAAACGAGTAAAACGTTTAAAAGTAAGTCGGCCTCATATAAACCCGACTTTTATGATCAGCTCAAATGTTTTTGTTGATTAAATGGACTTACCCTCGACTATCTGCCAGAACTGCTGCCTCTCATGTTCCACATCTCCCACTGAGGTCATTGGACCATTAGGTTCTAGTTGTGCCTACAGAGCCAGCCCGGTACTCAGGGCAGACCGGACCTTCTCATTGGCGGGCCCTCCACTTTGGAATGAGACTCAGATTCTCATCTTTTTTAATCTTAGTCATTATGTGACGTTTGAAATGTTAATGTTAACGTTGAAAGAGTTGAATGATGCAGGATTGATAAATAAAACTCGGGTGTTTTTAATGCATTATGAAATATTCAAAGATTTTGTGATTACGTAACTGTGTTTAGTTGAGCTAACATAAATATATTTATTACATGCAACATAATTGTATTTATTAAATGAAACATGGATGTTGTTTGCATTACATGACTCTTAATGCCGACAAAACTAACTATTTTCATCTCTGACATTTAAAACAAGGGAGTTTAATCGCATTAATGTAATAGTAGACATTTTTGGGGATTAGATAATTATGTTTAGTAAAGTCAACATGACTATGTTCAGTTCATATAACATAAAAATGTTTGGTTAACGTAACTTAACTTGTTTATTAAAGTCAACATGACTATGTTTAGTTCAGGGAACACATACAAGAGAACAAAATGTTGCATTTTTGGACATTTGACATCAATGTAAGAGAGTAAAATGTTTTGGGATTACATAGCAATGTTAAGTTAATTCAGCCTAAATATGTTAAGTTCATTGAACATAATTGTGTTAAGTAGATCCAACATAATTATATTATGTGGCACTGGTTGACATAACTAAGTTAAGTAAATATGATGTTTTATTTCTTAATGTGTATTTCTGCTTCAATTTGTGTCCAAGGATTGGCTGTTTGTCTTTATTCTTAACGTTTTCTTTGTGTATTATGCCTCAGAAGTAAAGGTTTACATTTTTCCTTTAGATTGTTATCCTGCTTTTCAGCACTTTAGTCAAAACTGTTGTATTTTAAACCTGCTACACGTAAAAAACAAAAAGTACTTGACTTGATCAATGCGTCCCTCTTGAGAGCCACATCCTATGTTTCTCCACTATCAGTCATGCTAATAAAATACCTCCATCTCTCAAGGTGTAGTGTCACTAAGATGGATCAGTGTTGAATGTTTGTGAGGTATATACTGTCATTTACTATGGCAAGGGCCAAAAGGTGCCCGTCCCCAACGGAGCTGGCCTAATTATACGATTAGTCTTGTGATCGGGACGGTCCAGAGCGGAGGGTCCTGTGGGACCAGCAGACACATTATGGCTGTCATCAGTTTCCCCCCAGCAAGTCAAAGAGCTCCTGCTTCTGTCCTTAAATGAGGTTGAGGGTTGAGATTTCTTCCATTCATGTTCCCTCAACCGATATTCTGAATCCTTCCTGCTGCACAAAGGAAGTGGAAACCTGGATGGAGAGCTTTCTCCTGTAGGCACCAATTACGCTGTAGGTCATCTTAGTATTCCATCATTTATGCCTTAAGCCTCCACTGGGCCTTTGGCGGACCAACACCTCCTCTCTTTTGAAGCCACTGGTCAGATGGAGACCCCATATCTCGATCTCATTGCCTATCCAGCCATATATCCGTCCTGGCTTATCGCTGTTCAGTTGGAAACATCAAGACGCCACATCTTCCTTCTTCTGCCCATCCATGAGCCATATCAGTCATTTCCAAACCCAGGAGAATGGGCCTGGGGCTTGTGATGTTTGGGTTCCATGCAGACACCTCCATGAAGTCAGAGGGAGGTCCTGGCTCTGCATGGATGAGGCAGCGGCGGCGTCTCCACGCTGTGGATGCGTCGCTGCCGGAGAGCCGGCTTAACACATTTGAGCTCCTACAGCGAGGACTGGAGGCCGAGGATGAATGGTAACCATCTCCACCAGTTTGCCCGTCATGAACCTCTAGTGGCTCAACTGTGACCACAGTCAGATGTTGGTATGAGCGGGAGTTAGGAGCTTATCTGTGATTGGCACGGCTGACCGTTTGTCTTTTTCTATTAACCAAGACGGATTCTTGAGTTCAGCCTTCTGGTGTTGCCTGGATGCGACCTCTCCTCGGCTCCCGCCTCCCCAGCTGAGACGGAAAGATTTCCCCTCTGCTAACTGCTGACCTTTTCCACAACAAAACCAGATGCATTCAGGGAAAAAGCCTCTGATGTTGCAGGCGCGATGGTTCTGGCGCCGATACCGATCTCGGCCCACAATGGAGACACTGATGGTTAGCACGGGATAAACCGGGTGGATTTAAACGGTGGAACGGCGCTAAGCTTTGGGAATCATCCCGATCAATCCCAGATATGTTTTTAATGTGTGTTAAGTTTGAAAGAAGGGGAGATTATTTTATTACTCAGAGAAATCGCTGATATGGTCAAAAGTAAAAGAACACTGTAAAAAAAAAAGGAGTGTTTTCTGTAATTACGGTAAAAAACTGTCAAATATCAATATTAAAAGACTGTAAAATACAAAACAGTATATCGACATCGTAGATACGGCGAACTGTCAGAAATAAAGAAACTTTGAATAACTTTATTCGTTTAAGTTCAGAAATAATACAGACTTTTACCGTGAAAATACAAAAGAGTATGGGAGATACACATTAGTGTCACACATTACTGTAGAATGATTCTACTGTCTAAATCATAGATTTAGTCTAGTATATATCAAAAAGAAAAGAGCAAACTTTTTTTCTACAGAAACACAAAGAAAAAGAAAAAACGGTAAATATTTTTGAAATTATTTTGACTTCTAGATTAGCAAAATTAAATTTTACTATTAGTTAATTACTGAAATAACTGTTAACTAACTGGCATTATGTCTTTTTTTCCCCCTTTGGTTATTTAACTTAATATCTTAGTTACCTTTTTTTACAGTAAAAGTCTGACAACCACAGCTGTCTGTGTTTTAACAAATATTATACCGTTTTTGTTTTGTTTTGGGTTTTTTTGTAGTGTACTGTATGGATATATGGTATAAAACATTATATCGGTGTATACAGTTGTTTCTGTTTCCTGTTTTAATGCTGTTTTTTTACCGTAATCCTTATCAGTTTGTCTTTTTACAGTGAGCTGAGACCTCCATCCGCCATTTGTGCGTCTGATTTCTCCAGAATTGTCTTTGAATTCAGACGATGAATCCAGTAATTTTGAGATAAGGCAATGTTTTCTCTAATATATGAAATTACGGTATTTCACCCTACAAATGTCTTGATTTAGATGAAAGTGAAACAGTCGTACAGTCAGAGGGGAAGCAGTTGGTTTGGAATTAAAGTGGAGGCAGTGTCCTTTGAGCACAGATCAATATTTATCCTAGGTTTTAAAAGTCCATCTCTTCCCTGCATGCTCGGCAGACTAAGTTTCCACGTACGCTGAAGCCTACATCCTGTATTTAAAGGCTTTTAGGAATGGCCCCGTCATTCACTGAGAGACTTCTTGCTCACGCTTATCTGCACTTTAGCTTCTACTTTCTGGCCGGCGGGCCTGGTAATGGCCAGGTAGAGCGGCTCACGCGGCTGTCCATGGATGACCTTGCTCTCCTCACCTACCGCCTTGGAGTGGCTCCCAGTCCTGGGATGGGGCTTTGGACCGGCACCAAGTCTCTACCCCCACAGATGTTACCGAGCCACCAGATATTATGTCAGGTTCTGAGTGATTCATGCTTTCTGTGGACCGTGAAGCGGCCACAAAACACGTAACCACATGAAAAAAAAGAAAAACAGTAAAGATTTAGTTATAAATATCCTCGAGTGTCACATGTCTCTGATTTTCATTCTACTTTAAATGTGAGCCATGAATCATTATGTTGCACTATGATTAGAGTTGATACAATATTCTGTTTACTTAATATGTCATTTTAAAATAAGGCCTATTATTTGGCCTTTTAAGGCAACTGCAGTTTTTCTGAATTTTTTTTAATGTTTTGCTCATCTTTTGGTTCCTTTTCCTCATTTTTATCAATTTTCTTTCCATAATTTAAACAAACAAAATATATCATGCATGCACAAATGACACACTTCTGGAGAAATCTCAGTGCGGCTTTGCTTTCACGTCTAAGAAATCAAAACATTTCAGAATCTTTAGTGTCATTAAACCAGATACAATCACGCTTCAATGCACCTTTTCTCCTAAAGACGGAAAAGATGACATCAAGAAGTGTTAAAAAAATATATATACATACAAGGTGATTAAGAGGAAGACGTACTAAATGTAAGAAAAGTAGCTGCAAGAGCAGAAAAAAGGATGAACGGCTGTGACTATTTTTATATCTTAGAGCAACAGTGTCTAAATGTCAAAGCGAGAATAAACCCATGTCCTCGTCAACACTCGGTGTTACATGCAAAGTTATGATTACCTTTAGTTGTAGAGACGTCAAAACGGGCAAGAAATGAGCGACTTTCTCTCCAGAATAGGAAAAAATATGATTTTGCACGTCATTTTTGTCCTGAAAAATTAGAAAAAAATCATGATGTGCCTGTTTGATAATTGATTTAATGAAGTTCTTATGAAACTATAACCTAAGCTATTCGCCCCCAGTGTTTTCTTTTGTCAGATATTAAAGTCTGGCACTCCATTGGGGAAACACACCAGGGCTAATAGGTGAAACCACAGCAGCTAAAGCCGCAGAAAGAATTTTGAGTTTCTGCCCCCGGCTTCCTCCATCTGTGAATAATGGTGGAAAAGTCCATCAGAAAGTGTCTCTTATACAAACCCTGCAGGCTGGAAGATGACACGCAGACTACTGTACAGCCTGCGCTAACTGAATGAAAGCCGATGGTCATGCCTTCGTTGGAAGAACATAAAAGAGAAACTGGAATGTGTTACATTCTGACTTGATCGTAGAACCAACAGATTCCTGGAAGAGTGAAAAATACCTCGATGGTAAAATATGTGACAGATAAACTAAAACAAAAGGGAGAATTTGACGAATTGAGGCCTCAAACTGAGAGGACATGCACCTCTGAGGCACTTTAATCCACACTCCCCCCACGGGAAGGTCGTAACATTTCCAGAAACACGACTTAAACGTTAGCAAGTTTATAGCAACTTTGACATTTACACTTAAATGTCCTGCTCAAATGTTTGGTTGAACACTTTTGGAGCCACTTCTTGTTGTAAACTGCGTTGCCACTTCACTGAACCTGTGCATATTATGAGCCAGTAGCAGCATGCATATGTTAAAGTGTAAGGGGCCGAGGACGTGGCCCTGAGGGACACCACACCCCTATTTGATAATAATTATGAGATTTTTTTTTTGGCATAATAAGGCATATGAGGACTTAAAAATAATGTAACTTTCCACAACCCAAAAAAAATTCAAATAGTTTTCTAAAAAAAATGCTTTAGCAAAAGGTTGAGCTAATCTAATTAAATTATCATAATTTAACTTTATATTCTTTTTTTTAGCTGTTTAAAAACCAGTAAACACTAAATAAATCATTTTCCATGGCTTTTATTGATGGGTGAGGTCACTAAAGGGTTAAAATGGTCTCAGGTAATGTGACTGAAGGTGAAAAGTGGAAATAAAAATCTAAGAGGGGATGGGGTATTAATAAATAATTATAATTAATAATTAAATAAATGATGCAGCATAAAAATGAACAGAGCAGGGCTTCAACTGTATTGTACGTCTTTATATGTGTGACAAATACATTGAGTCATACTCTGTTTTCAAACTGAGAGTTCGGTTTAGAAACATTCAGTTTTATGTGGGGGGTTATTTCACATTGGACCTTTATGTTATAATATTCTTTAGAATAATGACTTAAATGCAGGTTCCGGGCAAATGTTTGACACTACAATTATTTTCCTCAAATGGAGTTTGAGGTTTAAGGGACGTTTCAAATTTACTCACACAGGGAAAAATAGCTTTAACTTGATATAAATGTTACAAACACATTCAGGCACGCGCGTTAGATTTCTGACCAAACCGAGACACAGTTCAGACTCGGGGAGGCAAACAGGTGTGCACCTCGGTGGCACTTTAATGCAAATTACTGCACGTTAGATGTACTTCCTCTTATTTAGAAACATCATTTAAATGCAGGTTCACAGAAAAAGTTTAATATAATTTTTTTTTTTCTCATATGGAGGTGATGAAAATCATAATTACTCTGATAAGGCAATATAAAACAAATAAATGTATTTGAGGCCAGAGTTTAATCCTGCTGCGTTTTGAAGTTTCTAAATGTGCACATGTGTTACCTATCGTGCCCTTTTTTTGTATTTTGTTTTAAGAGGGGTGTGATTAATTTCTCAACTGAGCGAAAGCTGTCACAAGGTGCTGCTGTTCCGCCACATTTCTCTGAAGGACGTGAGCTGGAGGATTTATTATTCCTCTCATGGAAAATGAAATCCAAACTTTCAAACGAGAAGAAAAAAATAAATAAAAAATGCTTTAACCCCTTAAAAATAATAATAAAAAAAAATCATCACCTTTCTATTTGGCCATTAAGGTGCGCCAAGAGGCGCACGCGCGCGCTGCTGCTCCAGGAGCAGGTGCTCGGATCAAATAACCTGCATTTTTTTTTCTTTTTTTTTCCTTCTTTCTTTCACTGAGCCTCTTAACTTTTGTGACCAAAATGATCACCTCACAAGCTATTTTCGTGCGCATTGTGCCAACAGCATTGAGGAGATGGATAATGCTTGTAAAGTCTGACAAGACGGCGTTTGTTTTTCCTCTACGCCAGTCTGAGAAATTATCATTCAAGCCCCTAAAAGGGCGCAATTGAGAGGCAGCGGCGTTTTCACTGCGACTTTTCGCTTTGTCCTCTCCAAAGTGGCGTCTGCATGTCTGACTCTGCCGGTTACTGATTTGCAGGCAGAATGTAAAGGTGGCCCATGTAAGTGATTTCCACGGGCATCACACTAAAGGAGAACAAATCGCTGACAAAGGAGCGCCTTTCCCATTCAGCAGCGTCGTTAGGACAACCAAAAAGTATTTCCCAGATAATAAGTTCTACTTCAAAGCGTTTCTCACTGAAGGGTGACTGCTTCACTCTTTTTCTCTCTCTCTCTCTTTTTTTTCATATCGAGTCTCCCCTCCTTTTTTTTTGTAATGCCGAAGGAACTGTCTGTGGTTATTTTTCATTGTGTTTATTTTGGAACATTCATTGCTGCGCGAGACCTTCAAGAAGAAGAAGGCTCCTCTTCAGGTCCCCCCTCCCCCCCCTTCTTATATAATAAAAGTCCACGCACAAAACGAGAGGAGGTCCACTCAAAGTGTCTGAATGAAGTGTTTAAAGTGGGTTCATGAATGCTGAAAGGACAGCAATGAATTTGATCAAGCTCAATAGTACCAGTACATTTACTCAAACACTGTACTTAAGTACACATCTGGAGGTTGTTCTTTGTTTTTTTTTACTCTACTTAAGTATTTCTATTCTACTTTTTACTCCTCTAGATTTGTCTGATAGTTATTTTTCAGACTATAATTTTTACCTTCATTTAATGAGGATTTAGTGTTTATTTACTTTCTGGAGCCAAATAAACTTTTTTAAACCCATTTTTAAACTATCTAGGAAATGTAAGACAGTTTAAAACGGGCTTATCTTGTGAAAAGTTGTCGTGAGAAGTAGTTGGATTACCTCTACTTTTGTAATATGAACGCAAATGCGACAGTAAAACACTGAGAGGAGCCTTTCTACCTTACAAAAATGACTTTTATTTTGAAACTTCAAGTAGACTTTGCTGGTTAATACATCAATTCTTAAGGAATGTTTCGAATTGTTGGGGTTTTATTCGTAGAGGAGCATTTTAACGGTGTGCTATTATAATTTTACAGTAGTAAAAGATCTCAATACTTTATTTAAAAAAAACAAACACCTTCGGATACGTTTGGTTTATGTTGTGCGTAAAAGTCTGCGTAATTTACGGCCGACTCATCAGTCAGGTGACTTAATTGCTGCGGCAGTGAAGGTCAGAATAACTTCGAGAATGGAGGCATGAGTGAGTGCGTGTATTTGTGCGTGTTTTAACTAGGTTTCCATCCAGTGTTCCTGTCTTCTTCTACCTGTCGTGGGTGTGTTCGTGGCTGCGCACCCTTCCGTGGAGAGGGCGCATCCTGAGCTCTGATTGTACTTCATTTAGTCGCAGTCAGTGTTTTTCAAGCAGACGCATTCACACGGGAGCGTCTCACTACCCAATCGCCATAGAAATCCTAACGCACCGTGAAGACCGTCAAAGCGGCGAGCCCTCCTCCGTGGAGCCGCGCGGCGTTTGATGTGGCTCGCGCTGGTCAATTCTAATTCTATAGGCCGGACAGCCAATTGTTTGAAAGTGATATTGTGCGTTTTAATGGAAGAAATAAGACGTGGAGCTTGTTTTATACAGTCTATACAAGGCATTGCTTATTGTCGGGAATCTTTTTTATCTTTTATTTTCTCCCATGAATGATTCATGCCTCTGGGATGCTTTGTGTCCGCGCGCCTCTCAGAAGGTAGAGCCATCCTCGGGGGGCTGTAAGTTTCCCCATTAGCTCGGTGATCAGTTTCTACCAGCCTCTTCGGTCGTTTGGCCCATTTCTGAAATAACAGTGGGTGTTTTATAGAAAATGTCAGCATAGAGGGAGATTAGAGATGCTTCTGTTTTATCCTTTGCGGTTAGAAATATATCAAAGTTTAGATTCTTTTAACAAAAAAAAAAAAAAATAGGCGAATATTTGAGGGGAAAAAAAGATTTTTGCAGGAAAGTTTCAATTTATGATCAAAAGGTCTAATCAAATTCAAGCAAATAATACGACACTTCTGAATTATCACCTATTAATGCCCTGTTTTTGCTTTTTTATTAATTGAAAATGGATATTTCAACATGAAGGTTTTGCACAGTCATCACTTTTTTTTTTTTTTTTTAATCCATCATGTCCAACGGCACCATGCACCTCAAACAGAAAGACAGATTACTACCAAAAAAAAAAAAGGCATGCAAGAAAGGGACTTTTCACATTAACACAGCTTATTCAAGTAAATGTTTTCTTCTTCTTTTACAGACCACTGTTTAAATTTTTTTTTCTTTTTTTTTTAAATGAACCAAAACTGTTTTATATAAAATAATAAAACATCAGCAGGGTTCTACTGTATGTATGCATCACCAAAAACTGATAGTATTATTATTCTTTGGTGTTCCTGTAAATCCAGTACAACACTGATACCAGCAAATAAATTACAATGTACAAAACAACATTTTTTTTTCTCGTAATTTAACTACACGACATTCACAAAGCATCATCAGAACAATTACATATTTACAAATCCTACAGGGCCAAAGCCTGTTAGTGTAGACATTTAGGGTCTCCAGGGACTTACTCATCATACTCTTTTACGAGCTGGTGTATTTTTGCATAAAATATAGTCTTAAATAGTTCTTAAATATTACAAAAAAAAACAAAAAACAATCCATCCAAACACATTTATTGTATAAATCCAAAAAGGGTCAAATGAGACACCCTCATAAGACACTCGGATGTTTCTCCTGGTTTTTCTTTTATCAGTATCGGTTTTTATCCCCATCAGATGAAATTAAGACACCTCTACATTGTGATCATTAACAAACATTTTCAGTACCATTTGATTTCCTTACACCTCTGGAATCTGTCATAAACCGGAAAGGCATGATGGGAATCTAAAACCTCACGTATTGCTCTACTCAGATTCTGTGCTCCCTTTAAACTGTTTGGTCCTATTCACTTATTCTTATCAGCTTTGGAAGAAAGGTCAAAGGGTCATTCAGGCATCTATGATGATTATCTTAGGGGGGGGGGGGGGGGGGGGGTGTTAAGCACAAAACCACTACAGTGTGAATAGGTGGTCAGCAACCCACGCGCGGGGGTCAGCATAAATGTGGACACCAGGACCGCTCAGTCACGTGGTTGTGGTAAACAGAACATCAGAGCATCGTCCTGGGGTCTGAGTGTCTGAAAGAGTCCTCATCCTCTGAATCTGACGTGGGCACCTCGCTGGAGGGGGTGTGCAGGTGGTTGGGTGCTGCGCTGCCCTGGCACACGTACCACTCGTTCAGGTTGGTGACCTGAGGGGAGAGGTTCGTGGAGCGGCTCCTGTGCTGCTCAGAGTTGGGCGAGAGTGGGTCCCCGAGGGGGTTCGTGGAAGAAATGTACGTGACGTTGGTGGAAGGGGGCGGCGGGGACTTGCAGTGGACTTTCATGTGCTTCCGCAGGGAGCTCGGGTGCGTGTAGGATTTGTCGCAGCCGCGCACCTTGCAGTAGTAAGGCTTGTCGCTGGTGTGGACGTGGGAGTGCTTCTTCCTGTCGCTGCTGTTGGCGAATTTCCTGTCGCAGCCGTCGAACTCGCACTTGAAAGGTTTCTCTCCTGGGAAGAATAAATGACAGACAGATGCAATTAGTGTCGCCATGATTTGATTTGCGTTTTTTACGCACAGCTAAAGAGTGGAACTCTCCCACTCGTCATGCCGCACCTACATGCTAATTACTCCACACACCAGCCCAATAGCTCTCCTCCTTTACCTTCTACATACATCTACTGATACAAATCCACACCCACTGGTCCAAAACATGCACCAGTGTGAACACGTGCAACATGCCTCCAGGCCTTTTGGTTCCATACATGCGTGTGTGGGGGAGAGGTAGAAATCTAGAGACCACCAGGAGTCGTTTATGTTGGTTGTAACACACACTCTCTCTCTCTCACACACACACACACATAGACACACACTCATCTTTACATTTTCACATCATAGCTTCCATGCATGGAGAAATATAGATTTGGGTGCAGCGTTTTCAAAGGAAACGATAAAAAGGTGACCCTCCTGGGGTTTTACGTCATTTCGTAAGCCTGTCCGTGATAAATACGATCTTATCTCAAAGCCAGAACCTCCATGTGTGTGATAGCAGCGGGAAAAAAAGCTTTCAGAATGATTTTCATGTAGCAGAAAGTTGGTCTACTGGGACTCAGGATGTGCGTAAAGTTGATGACATGAATAGATGCTTGGCTGGAGACATTATATTTATATTTAACTGCTAGTTTTAACATTAGTACAGTTAGTATTTGTGATGGTGTGATGCTTGGGCCTGCATATTCCTGGCAGAATGCCCAAATGAAGGCTACTCAAAACAAGATGTACCAGCAGTCAGAATGGATTTGACGCTGTGGGAAAGTTGTCTTCAACTTTACGCACGCAACTTCACACTCGATTGGCTGCATATATTATATTTCTCATAACATTAAGCTCACATTCCTGATGGTTTAACACGTGCTTAACATTAATTCCACCAGCATTTGTGAAGATATGATGCTTGGACTGCGTTCACGGATTGAGCTTTTTTCGCGTAACGGTCCCACGCCTGGGGATAATTACATTTACGCGTGTTCCAGCGCTGCCCTACATCTACGTAAGCACGTTTCACAAACCCTAATCCTCTCACGCATGCAGGCAGCTCACACCGTGACAAAGTTTGCGTTTTGCAAAGGAAATGAAACACGTTCATTCGCTGATTGAAACTTTTCTCGGGCGCACGTGTGACTACTTCTTACGCACGATTAAACGCAATTTAATACTTTTCACATTGGCCGCGCGCAACAACCAGACACTGACTGACCTGTGTGGGTCCTCTTGTGAATCTTTAAATTCTCCGATCGCGCAAACACTTTCCCGCAGCCAGGGAACGGGCACGGGAAGGGTTTTTCCCCCGTGTGAACACGGATGTGGTTGATGAGTTTGTACTTCGCCTTGAAAGCCTTCCCTTCCCGCGGACATTCCTCCCAGAAGCAGATGTGGTTGCTCTGCTCCGGTCCCCCGACGTGCTCCACCGTGACGTGGTTGACCAGCTCGTGCATGGTGCTGTACGTTTTGGAGCAGGGCTTCTTCTGATTCTGCTCCTGGTCGATCCACTTGCAGATGAGCTCCTGCTTGATGGGCTGCCTCATGTATCTGAGGAAGGCGCCCGCCGCTCCGTGAGGAGCAGAAGCGATGTTCACATTGAGGTTCATGGAGTTGTAGCTGTGGAGGGAAGAGGGTCCATAGTGGTCCGGCCTGTGCCCAAAGTGCTCTGGCCTGCCGTAGATGTCCCCCGGTAGACCCAGGCGCATCTGCCCATTGAGGGCATGGTGGTGGTGGTGGTGGGCACCTTGGGACGCCTGGTCGTGAAGTCCAGTGAAAAGTGAATGGGCCCCACTTTCCGCGTGCCCATAGGCACCTGTTGGAGAGATGAACATGCCATGGTGATGAGGGGAGGAGGCGGAACTATGCTGGTCGCCAAGTGCATGCATAGCAGAGGCTGAGAGTTCTCTCCTGAGGATGAAGTCCCTGCTGCTCGAGTAGCCTGAGTGGGGGTGAGCCACGGGGAAACCAACTGTGGTCTGAGTGGAAGTGAAGGATGCCGCGGTCTGGGCTTCGGGATGGCTCTGAATGTGCTGAGACGGGCTAAGTTTGAGAGCATTTGTCTGTGCCATGTGCTCTGGTCCAAATGGAGTGAGTGCCACTCCGGGGTCGTTGCCCAGCTCCCCAGGGTGGAGGTGGGCATGGTGGGAGAGAGGGTGATGCCCCCCTAGACCCGGGAAGCCTGTCATATTCTGATGAGGAAGGGCTTGAGTCGCTGCCAAATCCGCTAACCTAATCGCCTG